>JARVLU010000528.1:23712000-23730218 GCA_031762415.1 Simpsonichthys santanae | reverse complement strand
CTACACTAAAAGTCAGTGATTACTTTTTACTGTCTAACTGTGGTGGTTAATTTTCTTTTTAAATAATTGCTAGGTAATAATAATAATAATAATAATAATAATAATAATAATAATAATAATAATAATAATAATACTATTAAATAAGAAAACAGAGGTGAAACCCAAGTGGTATAACATAATATAAAATAAATAAAAGTCACTGTCATAATATAATAAATCTAATTAAACCACATGTAACAATAGATAAAAGGAAAGCTGGACAGCAAGGCTTTGTTTTCACATCACATTTGACAAATGTACCCTTAAAGGGTTCAGACAGCACAGATGTGTGGAATGCTGAGAGAAACTGCTGCACATTTGCTTCTGTTAGAATATCAAAGGTGTCTGTTCATCCAGTGAAAATAGATTTTAAAACAGAGGGATGGAAACAACAAGGGATAACACACCTGTAGTACAGAAGAAAGAAATCAGAGAACAAAGCTAAGATGAATATTAAAGCACATGAAACAATAATTCAAATTAAAATTACATTGTGCAGGTGTCCCTCCTACGCCTCTTTTTTATGTTTTTGTTTATTTGTTTGTTTTTGTGAACTGCACTGGCATATTACCTGAATGGCACATAGGACACAGCTCATGAATAAATGCTGTTTGAATTACCGTAGTTTGCTTTCATCAGCTGGTTTGAATTGCTAAATCGAAAGGGATTGTGAAGATTCTTTTTGTTAGATTCTGTTGGCTTTAGTGGAATAGACACCTGCATGTTTGCATGAGTGTGATTACAGACGCAGACTCATAAATTATACTAAAAGCAGAGAAAAATAAAGGTTGATTAAAGATGGACACATTCAAATTCTCTCGCACTTAGATGAGCAACTTTTCGGTCATTATTTATAATTTTAGGCAATATTCCTGCAAATGTATTCACCTGAAGTCCAAACCAAATTAACAAAACACATAGTTAAATTATTCAGTTTGCAAATCTTTCATGCATTACACTTAAATTAATTACAGTAGTAAACTATCTCCATTTTAGGATGTATCAAATTGTAAATAATAAATTATTTTAATTTATCGTCTTAATCTTTTTTTTTTTTTTTTTTTTTGTATATCTCTCTATCTACTGGACACTGGATGACAAAAAGCTCAACTCTGGAGCTCTTCAATGACCTGTCTCTTTCTCTTTAAAATCTATTTTAACAATCCAAACTCACAAAGTTGTTTTTCTCTGGAAAAGAAGCTGAGAATTTGTTTACTGATTTTTTTTATTAATATCTTTGTGTGAAAAAAATGCTATGCTAAAGAGCTCAAACCGACACAGAGCATCCGCCATTTTGAAAACTGAAAAACAAGAACAAGAGACAGCCCATGTCACGTCAAGGGGCCTCCCTCCCATTTTTCTTAAAAAGATACGCTGCTCGCTCCCTCACTATCCATCCTTCGGTTCAAACAGTCTTATATTGCCATCAATTGGTTGAAAAAATATACTACACAGAAATTAACCTACTTTTATTCTTAAAATTGACAATAATTACTAAGTATTGTCAAATTTCAGACAATATTATCGTTTATCACAATAAATTCTGAGACAATTAATCATCCAGCAAAATTTGTTATCATGACCGGCCTATGTACTCATAGGCCTTTATTATTTTAAAAGCTTTTTAAAACCTATTTTCTACAAGGAATTTACTTCAGGTAAATTTTATTTATCATATTTTTTTTATTTATCAAATTTATTCATTAAAATATACAAAATACAAAACAATTCCATAAATGATAAGAATACAACATATAAAATGAAAGGCAGCAGAAAGAAGAAAAACATATTATATCTGCCCCTTTTTTCAAACAATTAGTTCAAACAATAATAACCTTCAAGTAACAGAACAATTTTCAAATTCAAATTTCTAAATATTTTTTTTATTTATTTTTTTCTCTCTCTCAAATTTTAGTACAGGGTGACATGAACTGATCAGTCTATTAAAGTGAAGTTATAAATGTCCAAACATTTGTATTTTGTAGATGTGGCTTCAAAATATCTCAAATTTTACTAATAGACGTTTTTAACATATGCAAATGTTTCGTACAGTGTCCGTAGGAGACATTTGTTGTAAATTGGCACTGGGGTGGGGGTGGGGGGGTGACAAACAAGCAAACAAACAAAAATACAATGGAAATAAATATCAATCTTTAATAAGAAAAGATTGTGCACAAATTATTAACAATACTGATTTTATTCATGTCAGTTACATCTTTCTAATTAGACAGATCAAAGACTGCAACAATGTATACTTTATTATGTATACTTAAATGTTTCAAAGCTGTTAGTCTGGTTAAATCACATTCTACATGAGATACCCTTTCCTCATTAGGGCTACATACGTTTAGGATAAGCAGACATGCAGAGCCCAGGATGAAACATGGAGCAACAATACACTGAAACCAGAGAATAATTCAGACGTTCACTTGTATATGGTTTAGATCGCATGATCAAAGTTGGGACGTAATTAACCTCGGAGCAACACATTTTGTTTTTCAACATAATAAAACCAGCAGCCAAAAGCTTCTTATTTTTCTTCCTTTCTTTCCGAACCCTCTCCCACT
Source organism: Simpsonichthys santanae (assembly GCA_031762415.1). Classification (NCBI taxonomy): domain Eukaryota; kingdom Metazoa; phylum Chordata; class Actinopteri; order Cyprinodontiformes; family Rivulidae; genus Simpsonichthys; species Simpsonichthys santanae. Next base: position 23,727,612 of record JARVLU010000528.1, on the reverse strand, counting down.
GCAGCACTAATCCAAACCTGTCACAGAGAAATTCAGGGTCTCGCCATAAAGGATTTTTGTCACAGGAGGGCGCGTGCAAACACACACACACTCACACACTCACACTAAGAAATGTGATGAGAGACAATGACATCCAGTAGCCTGGTTGCTAGGCTGCAGACACTGTAGTAATTGCTATTTCGTTGTGTCGGTCGCCTCCCTGCTGCTTTGTGTTTTTAGTGTACATGTATTCTTATGGATCGCAGTGTGTGAAAATTCATTTGCGTCCTGACAGTGAGTGAACTCTCTTGCCGTCACAGGAAAATAAATAAATAAATAAATTAATCTCTGTTCTGGTGATTTCTCAACTTTGTGATAAAAACGAGGTTCATCCCCTTAACATAATCATACAATTACACCCTTTTCAACCCTGTTGGGTCATACACCCCACTCATGTTTCCCTTGATTAGATTTTTGCCTTCATGGAATCAATTTAACAGGCTACAAACTTTGGCTAACATGGTTACGTGTGAGGAAAAACAAGCCAGGGGTGTTCCCTTGGCCAGCATTGATCTATCGTGCACATCTTTTTTAGTTTGAACTTTGTTCTCGTTAGAAAGCACACAGAGCCTCTCCTGGTTTGAACGGCCTGTAGGTAGACGTCTCTGGACTCTGCGTGACTCAGCCCGCCAGCGCTGGGCATTCTGCGTTTTAGATTAGCTTAGTCATGAGTCATGGGAGAAAGAGGAATGTAAATAAAACTGTAGGACAAAGTCATAGACGCTGTGGTGCCTTTTTGTCCAGACCAGCTGTCGTGGTTAACAGTAATGAAATTTTAGTGCACTATTTATAACTGGCACCCCAAAGCTACTCTAAAGTGCATGATATGTGGGATTGTTTGTTTGTATGACAGTCATGTGTGTGTAGAAAATATCATATTAAACTTTATATAAGTGTAACTGAGATGAAAAAAAAAAAAAAAAAAAGCATACGTCCATATATGTTTGTCTCTTTAAAAGGTTTGTCTGTAAGAGTGATAGTGTCTTCAGCCTGATAATAAAATATTTACAGGTAACTCATGTGGACTTTTTTATCCTGCGCGTTGTAAAATGTAACAAACAAAACAGAAAAAAAAAAAAAAAAAAAAAAAAAAAAAACAACACCACACAAAAACATCCTAAAACAGCAAATGGTTTTGTAAGGAGTCCAAGCCACCTGACATGTCCCTCCCCACACCCCACGGACCCTGCAAACAGAAGCCTTCTTGGTTCACGAGTCAGCTAATGGCTTAGAAAACACACCAGTTGCCACCATGATGTTAGGGAGGTGTAAAATCCAAACATAATTGTGTCCCTAATCTTCTGCATTAGCCAACTTGTAATTTCCCAAGTTTCATATTCCTTAAGAAAAAACAAACATTTATGGGACAGAACAGAAGTATGTTGTTGCCCCCTCCAGAGGTAAATCTTTGCTGTGTTTTGTGCATGGCCTCAAGCTGCGACTAAACTGATGGCCGACTCACGGCATGATCAGCTGATGATGTCAGCAGAGCAGATATTACGGTGGTTCACAGGTGCTACGCGCTGCAAACACATAAATGATGCAAACTCCAACACACACAAACAGAAACCAGCAAAAAGAAAAATGGTGCAAATATCAAAAACATGCACGCACGCACACACAAATAAATAAATAAATAAATAAATAAATAAATAAAATAGCAAGAACTTGTGTTTTCCTCTAACTTTCTTCTGGGCATCCCGATAATATCTTTACAGGGGTCTGGTCCCATATGACTTGATGGTCGAGTCCCCCTCATGGTCTGGTGCATTTCTGTTTTGGTGGAGTGAGTTTGCAGCGTCTCTTATGTGCAGTTGTTTTGGGGCAGTTTTGTCCTTTTGGTATTTGCAGCAGTTTTTTTTTTTTTTTTTGGTTGAATGTAGGCCTGTCACAATAAATCAATCGCATGATAAATGAAAATTATCTACCTCATTTTCATTTATCGGCTTTATCGTGTCTTTGTGTCTCTCTTTCTACTGAAGACACTGGATGACAAAAAGCTCAACTCCGGTGCTCTTCACTGACCCCTCCCTTTCAAATTTAAAATCCATTTTAATAATCTAAAATCTCATTTTTGGATCATTAAAAGCAGCTAAGCTACGAGCTAAGCTAACAGGCCTACCTCAATGAAAAAAAAAAAAAAAAAAAAACTCATCTTGTCCAAGCTCCAAAATTCACGGTTGAAACCCGCTTCAAGTAAAAAGTTGTTTTTCTGTGCAAAAAGAAGCTGAGAACTTGTTTACTGATGTTTTAATTAATATCTTTGTGTGAAAAATGCTATGCTAAAGAGCTCAAACCACACCGAGCACCCGCCATTTTGAGAACGGAACAGAGGCAGCCCATGTCACGTCCAGGGGCCTCCCTCCGATTTTTCTTAAGAGACACACTGCTCGCCCCCTTATTATCCATACTTCTGTTCAAACAGTCTTATACTGCCATCTGGTGACCAAAAATGATACTACACTCAAAATAAATTAAACATGTTTTCTTAAATCTGACAATAACTACAAAATAGTCAAATTTCAAACAATATTATTGTTTATCGCAATAATTTCTGATATAATCACCCAGCAAAATTTGTTATTGTGACTGGCCTAGATGGATGCTTTTTCTTCTATTTTCTGTGGTTGCATAATTTCTCATTCACAGAACTATTCTTATGCATTTTTTGTGTGTTTTTATATTTTGGAGTTTGCATCATTCATGTCTTTGCAGCATATTAGCCATTTGTTGCTAGTTTGCACCTGTTGGCCACCGTGAGATATGGCATTTATAGCAGTGATTGTGATGTGCAGTTTTCCTGTTTAAACTAAATGTGTCACTGCTGATAAAGTATACTTTATGTAGTTAGAACATCACAAGCACAGCTGCACACCGTATGTATGTTCGTCATATAGTTTCCGTCTCAGTAAAAGTGTATAAAAAAAAAAAAGTTTATTTAATAATTCCTTTTGTTCAGTTGTATACGTGCCTGCAGAAGTTATCTGGCTTTCAGACACTGCTCTGCTGCTGCTCCTATTTTCCAAAGTGCTACTTTGTGCAGCAGGCTGTAGGTTGCAAACATTGTGACATGCACAACTAGCTGGCTGATGCTGTCCCTTGAGTTATGGTGGAAGACAGTTTGTAAAGCTCAGAGAAACAGGCATAAATCAGGATTCAGGTTTACGTAAAAAAGGACGAAGAGAAAAAAAAAATCTATCGCCCATGTTGTGCATAGAGCATGTCCCTGACAGATAACTTCTAGGCAAATAAACAAAATGCAGCAAATATACCATTCTTAGGAATTTTCTGAACTTTTCAAAAAGTAGAATGTTCAACATCCACATTTCCCTCACTCCTTTATGGTTCAACCTAAAGTGTTTCCATTTCTATTATGTCCTTTTTCTTTGCATTTATCTATTATTATTCCCCCATCTCTCTAACAAACTCTGTTCTCTAACATGAAGTAAATTGGGGGGTGGGGGGGGTCATGCACACTTTGCACAAAACATTGTTGCCCTGGCATTCTAAGAATGTCTCTAAGCCAATTGGAAACAGCCGTGTGAGATATAAATGAATGAAAGGAGAGTGAATACTTTATGAGCGCATCAGGAGTTGATAAGAGGAAAGTGGAAAAGGCTTATCTGAGCATGTTAGAGTCAGTCAACTATTTGTTAGCTCTGTTTTCAGTTCAACTGCCTCTTAGAACAAAAAAAAAAACAACAAAACATAATTGATCACCTAGTGATAAACCAGGTTTATCACTTGATAGGCAGAAATGGGGTGAACCGTGTTAAAAGGTTTGCGTTGACCTCTGCAGCTCATTGGGAAGGCAAACATTATACTTGGACAGTTAAATTACCCTGCGGCCTGTCTCAGTTTCTCTCCCGCAGACAAAATTACTTAAGCGGCCAACACCATAAATCTTGCTAAAACCTTGAACCTAACAGTTCATATTTTACATAAAATAAAGTATATTTCCAAGACGTTTTACACATGGAAACTAAATCTCACCTTAAGCATTCATTATTTAAAGTGTACTGTATTTACTTTTCATGTGTTTCTTTGGAGGGAAAAAATAAATAAATAAAAAAAACATCTGGTGATAAAAGTTGTTTATGTTATGTAATCCTTCATGACTAGCAAACAGAAAATGACTTGGTGCAACAATTTTGATTTATGATAGAATAATGATGTGAAATGTAACATTTTTCCTCTAAAATGTTTCCAAAATCATAGAAAGATGAAATGACATAATTGCACATTTTCGACCACAGCAAGAAATCCCGTTTTCCAAGAAATTTGATTACCTCTCAAAAACATGAGCACTTTACTTTTTTCTGTCAACCTTACTTTTTTTATTTATCATTTTCCACTTCTTCTCTTATTTATATCCCAGTACCATAACATTTATTGTAAAAATATGGACTGGGGTGCCATTAATTTGTTAATTAGGGTCGTCACCTTATAACAAGGAGGTTGCAGGTTTGCCTCCTGGCTGGGGCCTTTCTGTGTGGCGTTTGCACGTTCACCCCTTGCATGTGTAGCTTTTCAGGATGGTGTACTTTCAGGAAATGATAAAAAACTGTACTGTCCCTTCAGGGCTGGGGTGTTGGTATGTTATTCGTGGAAAACGTGCATTCAGGATGGGAGGCGCGTCGTGCTCTTGGTGGGCACACAGACTTTCTGATAATTACGTAGGTATTAGCATAGATAAAAAGTTATTTTTTTGGGTGCACAGAAATGTCAAAACTATCATTTTACATTGTAAAAATTATTTATCATTTTATAGACTGTAAAATAAAGGTGCAAATTCAATAAACATTATACAGTATATCTGAAAAACTAGTGAGTTTTACACAGGTCCTCAAGTCTCCTTCCATGACCAAAAGCATGCATGTAATCAGGGTTAAATTGAGCCGGATCCTGCCAGAACAGGATCTGGGAATGCTTTTATTTCGAAAAGGTGCATTCTGATAACTGTTTGCTTGGATCCAGTAACTCTCAGGCTTTCTACTAATAAAGTTATGAACAAATATAACTGCCTTGAATGAAGCAAACCTATATTGGAAATGTAACCTGAAAATAATTACATAAACACTAATTTTAAACACAACAGACACTTATGAACATACGAGCTGCCGCTTCAAGTAGCATTTCTGCATCTATCATAAAAAATCTCTGCCCCTAAAAGAGTGCTGGGGGTGAGTGTCGAGCGAACCAGGCAGTCGTAAGCAGGCAGGAGTCACTCCCCCCCCCCCCCCCCTGCCTGCTATTTGCATTTTGGTATTGATCAGTTTACAAATTAAGCCCTGCATTTAGTAACTTTGAATTTCCCTAAACTGTCTCTATCGTGACTGTGAGTATTAATGGCGGCTTGTGTTGTTTGTCTCCATGCAGTCCTGTGATACACTTGCAAACCTGCCCAGGGTGTACCTTTCCTCTTGCGCAATGGCCGTCAGAAATAAGCACTAGCTCCCCCGCAATCCAAAAAGGAAAGGAAAAAAAAACAAAAAAAAAAACAAATAGAGTGGATAAAGAAAATGGATCGGTGAAAAAATAGACTGCAAAAAATATCTGAATGCGGCTGAGTCATAAATGGAAAAAGAGAACTTTCAAACACCCTGTGGCCAAAATAACTGGACGCATCATGCACTCTATCGCTTACAGACCAGTGAAGACTTAAAATGTTTACTCATACTTTCATAAAACTCTGTCTTTTGTGTGTGCTTAAACTGCCTCAGTCCTCAGCAGAAACTAGCAGCATTAAAGCCAGAGTCTTTAAAGAGGCCTGGAATACCTTTCAAGCTGCTTCATTCTTACCATTTTTCATTATAATTTATCTGGACAGAGCAGCAGTAAAACTGCCAGGAAAGTTGGAAATAGCACAGTGGCACTCCCGTGTGACTTGTTAATTTAAAAGCATTTTTTTTTTTTCCAGTGAATTTGGGATTTTAACTTTTCAAGCTCTTGCCTCACATGTTTGGACATTTCACACAATTTATTCCATTTCGTTTTATTTGCCACATAACTGCCACAGTGAGGCTCCAGCACTGCAAGGACAAACGTAAACCATCAAACAAGTTCACGAGCCAAAGTTTACACGTCCCCCTCCCCGTTTTAACTTTGTAGTATTTCAACAGTGCCACTTCACATTCTAGATAAAAGGGTGCATTTGTCTCTGAAAACACTTTCTATACAGTTTTGTGCACAATGCTACTGGCTAAGACACTTGGAGAACAGTGCAGATAAAGAAGGAACCATTTGTGGGTGACATGATAGAAGGACACCAATAAAGCTGTAAAAAAAAACTGTCACCAAAAATGCTATCATTACTACTAAGCAGTTGGTAGCGTTTTGTTACATAAACTGAAGTTTGAGTGTATTGCGGCTGTTCTCAGTGAGAGTTATACGTCTGCATCACTGTGGCAATGAACGCCTGCGGCTCTGTCACTGCTCCGACTGTCGCCTCTTTAGCTGCCGGTGTCCAAGACGGTGGGATGAGTGGCAGGCTGGGATTGACCAGTCAGAGGTGTCAACCTGTCAAACGCACAAACAGCTAACCGCCATCACTCACAGGAAATAAGAGATGAGAGAGGCAGGTACCACACAAATTCTTGACATCTGAATCAGAGCAGCTGGCTCTTTTAAATTCAGCTGTCGGATTCAAAGCTAGCTAGACAGGCATCCAAAGAAAAAACATACAAATATATATATTTTCTGTAAATCTTGAAGTTGATTCCGATACAAATATCACTCAGTTCTTTCTGATACAGCATTTTTTATTTTTTTAGAAGCCATGGAATGTGTAGTTTCATCCATCCATCCATTATCTTTATCTTCTTTCTTTTCGGGTCGCGGGGGGTCACTGGTGCCCAGATACAGCCATCACTGTGCAAGAGGCGGGGGACACCTGGACAGGTCTCCAGTTCACCACAGGGACACAGAGACGAACGAGACAACCAATCGTTCACACTCTCACTCACACCATTTAGACTTCCAATTAGCCTAACGTGCATGTTTTTGGTCTGTGGGGGGGAAACCTGAGCACCCAGAAAACACAATGCATGCACCGAGACAACATGAAAACTCCACCCAGAAAGGCCCCCAGCTGGGATTCGAACCAGCAACAATATTGTTTAGAGGCAACCACTCTACCGTCTGATCCACCATGCATTTTCTGTGAAAATTAACTTTAAAAAGCATTTAGATAAAGAAATAAACAGAAGAGAATGTAAAAAAAAAAAAAAAAGCCATCTGCAAGCAACGTTTAAGCCTGAAACAACAGAGCACGCAGACCACAAACCTTTAACGGATGATTAAAACAAAAAGAGGCAGCGATGTATGCACCTCCACCACAGGGCAGGGCAGCAATGCTTCTTTGTAATACTGTAATGCTATTGTAAAGAAATGTTTGCACAAAGACTTTAAGCTACATGTCAGGTCCTCGTCACAGCGGCTCTGCACAAGCCGATTTAACTCAGACTTCCTGTCAGCCAAGCTGCAAGATCTCAGCTCTTGGCAACATCGGCGAGAGTACAAGTGACTGCAAAACATCCACAAAGAAACAAGTGCTGTCTGTGCTGTCTTTATACTGCATGTCTCAGTAAGCCAGAGGTGGGTTTGACACTAACATACTTTGGTGAAGTGAATACTTATAGCATAAAACAGGTTTTGAGAGTCCTGCTGCAAATATCACATTTTTAAAAAAAAGTGGTGAGTAGTTTGTGTCAGGAAAAAAAAGAAAGAAAGAAAATCACACAATTGCAAGGAAATATGTGAAATTTTAGTAGTAGTTTCACTGAAATGTGAGTGTTTGAAACCAAGTGACCAACATATCGTGCAGCCACAGTTTAAATGACCAGTTTCCTAAAATCCCAACCTATTTTACTGTGCATGGCTCGCAAAACTATGTTCTTGGCTGTGCATGATATGTTGGTGTCCTACGCTGCACAAATCTCGATGACGCTTTTGAAACGAGATATTTTCAATATAGTTTCATTTATTTATTTATCATAGGTGTGATTTTTAGACCTGGACATTTGTCTTTGGTGTTTTAAGTCATAGGAGAGCTCTGTGCAGCTGTCAAAATACAGCTCTAAGGCTTTGTAGATTGATTGGAGATGCCGGCAGCAAAGTTCAGATGGGTTCAAGATGGGTTGGAGGTGCCCACGGCAATTTTGTGGTTAGTTTGAGAGAAAAGTTGTGGCATATGTATTTTTTTTTCTTGTTCAAAACATAGGTGACAAGGCTGTGCACATCTGCAACTCATATGAGAATGTTGAGAACTCTGCGGAAGTTGGAAGACATTCTGGAGACCCCTGCAGTTTGCCAACTTCTCAAAGCAAATCAAGATATCACTTAATGTTTTATATGATGCAACTTTTTTTAACACCTTGAACAATTTTCAAAGCAACATACATTTGAGGATTTGCATGTTTGTTTTGTACTTTAAATAAAAGAACAATTGCCACTGTTGCAAATAGAACAGAAGGATGACCTGCTCAATCTATAAATATAAAAGACAAGCAAGCTAATGCTGAAATGCTGCCAATGACTATAGATTGGTGTGACTTTTCTAAAGTCAAGCAAGAAGCTTAAGTGATGAGATAGCCGTTTTTCCTAATGAGTTAGTCAATGCTGACAATTCATAATGAGCAATTGATGAATAGTCGGTGTCAACCCAAAGTATTTCATACTGATCTTGCACAGATACAATTGTTTTTATTCTTACATTTCTCCACACACGTTCACCCAGCACCAGACTCAACTCACCACTGGAAGAAGAGTTTCTCAGAATGACCTCAGGCGAAGTGAGGAGCACTTTCAGGAGGATTGATCCTCACAAAGCAACTGGCCCAGACACCATCCCTGGGAAGGTGCTGAAAGAAGGTGACTATCAGCTCTGCAATGTGCTGGCTGACATCTTTAACTCTTCCCGCACCCTGGCAACGGTTCCCACTTGCATGAAGACTGCAACCATCATCCCAGTCCCAAAGAGCTCTTCAGTGACTGGTCTGAATGACTATCAGCCAGTAGCCCTCACCCCAATAGTTGCTAAATGCCTCGAAAGCATGGTCATGACCCACAACAAAACAAGCATCAACATCAGCGAGGACCCTCACCAATATGCATACCACAAAATCAACAATCAACAGAAGACGCCATCTCCTCTGTGGGCCACTGCTCTCACCCACCTGAATCAAAATGACTCCTACATCCATACGTTATTTGTGGACTTCATGTCTGCCTTCTAGACCATGATCCCACAGACCCTGATGGACAAACTTCTCACACAAGGACTAAGCCCCTCCATTTGCAACTGGGTGCTAGACTTCTTAACAAACAGACTACACTCTGTGATGATCCACCACTTCTCCTCCTCCACCATAACCCTCAGCACTGGCTCCCCTCAGGCCTCTAGATGCAGGAAGAGAGCCACCTGCATCATGAAGGACCCCACTCACCCAGCACACACACTTTTTGCCCCACTCCCCTCAGGAAAGAGGTTGAGCAGCATTAAGTGTAGAACCACTAGACTGAGGAACAGCTTCTACCCCAAAGCTGTTAGACTCATGAATATCTAACCAGAATAATCACTGAAATATTACATCCTGTTGCTGCTGATCTGTTTCATGTTGCTGTGTTCGTTCATGCTCATCTGCTCACACAGACTCATGTTCGTGCTGCTGTTCAGCATATTGTTTAATTTTTTTTAATGCTTCTAGTAGTGTATATTTAGTTAACATTTTTCTTAGTTCATATTTAAGATCTTTAGTTTTTCTTTTACATTTTAATACTTCTGTTGTCTGTAACTGGGACCCTGTGTACACAATTTTGTTCCACCACATGTACCACATGTGGTGTGTATGACAAATAAAGAACCTTGAATCCTTGAAATATTAGCTCAGTATCTAGAAATCTGACTGGATCATTGACATCATTGTGTTTTCTAAGGTCAGTTAGCTGCAGCAATCTTCCTGAACTGGTTGACTACAGAAGTTATTCAGCTGTAGACAGACACAGTATAACCATTACAAAAATGTAGACTGCACCACTGTCGTAGACGTACACATAATGGTTACTCAGTTCCATTTTAGTTTGCCCAGCATGTTCCTGAGATATTTTGCTAACAAATAAGCACACACAGACCCAGGCTAATACATTACTGCCACTTCCCCCTCGATATCCTTTCCTCGTGGACAAAGAGAAGTCCTGACCTTTGGCAAACCTCATCTCAGTCCTCAGTGTCCCTTTGTTCTTCAGTGTGGACAGGAAATCAGATTTGTTTTGTTCAACTGTGAAGTCCAGACGAGCTCTTTGAGTCAGTGCGAAGCTGCACTGTACCGTCAGCCTGAAAACACAAGAAACAACCTTAGAATAATTATATCCAAGTTCCAGATGTTACTCAAATGATTCATTGTGTGAATAGTTCAGAAACATTCTCATTATTCAGATCCGTTTAACTTCTGTACATTTTTCAGCACTAACTTGTTCCTCAGTTTTTGTTCACTTTCAACAAGTCATGAATCAAAACCTTCAGCTCATTCCTGCTGTGACTCAGTATTTGTGCAATTTTAAGTTTAAAAATATATATATTTAGCTTTTTCAGCCACGTTTCTCTCATTGAAAATTAATGGAGCTCTCTTCTCATCCTTCAAAGCCTTTGAGCTCTTTACAACCTTCACTGCTCGTTTCAGCTTCTTATTCTCATTTCAGTTGGTTTTCTATTAAACTTTTTCCTGTTAATTTCACTTATTTATTCATTTACTTATTTATGGCTAAATTCAGCTTTTTATGTATTTTTCTGTTAATGATAACCAGTTTTCATTTTTTTCTACATACAGTATGTCAGCTGTTTAAATTCAGCTCACAGTAGAAGTTTAGCGATTAATTCTTTTTTCCAGCAATAGTTTCAGCTTCATCAGCAAAAATAAATCAATAAGGGTGCACACATTTTCACAAGATATAAAATTGTAGTTTGATTTATCTTACTGGAATGGAGTTTGACGAAAAATGACTCCTTTCAGGGACGGTGGTTTCATCTTAATGTTGATCCAGTAGGTGATGATCCCGTCTGCAATCTGTACATTAGACCCACTTCACTTACACCACCAAAGTACCACAGAGCACGTTGAACACTGGTTGGTCATTTGTCTACATTTACCCTGAACTGGGTGCCACATTCAGAGAATGGAAAGCTGAAAGCGACAGCATCTTTGGATCTTTGTTGGGGGAAACAGCGGGGGTTTTGGTCAGAGGTGACCCAGAATGTCTGCAGGTTCTGAGGATGGACCAAGGGTATGGTGATGTTGAACCCATTCTTGTTGCAGAAATACTGCCTCGACTCTCCTGGAAAATTAAACGTACTTGGCTCTGCAAAGAATGAACCAAAGTCAGACATAGTAAGATTAACATTATGCACAATAGACCAAGAATATCTGCTATAGATGTCTCCCAGCAGCAACATCATTACATTTTAGCTCGATGGTTTTAAATTTGTTAGATTTGTTGCCAATTTTCTGTGTTTTCTAGTGTCGCCTTCTTGAATCAGGTTCACTCCCAACGGTTAATCAGTTGTAGATGTACATCCATTGTGCAAACTTCATTAATATCCTTCCAATGATTCATGAGGTACTTCACACAAACACACACACAAAAAAATAAAAATAAAACTTTGCCTTTTCACAATGAGCCATAAATATAAAAATTAAATTCTACAGATGTGTTTTGCAACAAACAGTTGACAACGTTTACGTTTTTCTCTCCTTCCACAGATTAGCCGTATTGACTGGATGATCCTTGGCGGGCCCTCATCGGCAGGGGCCACGATGACCACCACGAGGCTCATCGTGAACTTCTGCTGAAAACAGTTTTTGTTAAAAATAAAGCACATTTTGTGTGACACAAACAACAACAAAAGAGACTCTGGCGCTCACTTGTCTCTTTACAAAACACCCAGTGGAGGCAACGGTTAGGACAATAAAGGAGAGTGTTTCCTTCAGGAAGTAGAGGCAACGCTCAGCGATAGCAGCGACTTGGTAATATCCTCTGTCGTCATCTGGAGGACACAGACACATAAAGAGAGAGAAAAAAAACACACTGCTCTGCTCTGTGGCGTCTTTGGACGATGTCCTGACTTACCTCCAACATAGATGGTGGACGGAAGGTTGTAAAACTGCTCTTTAGGGATGCGAACAGACATGAAGTCGTCGTGACAAGTCAGTGTGTTTTCACCGGCCGCGGTGTGAAACGCTGCGCCTCGTGCCGAGTCACATTGTAGAACAAGCAGCGGCAGAGAGACGAACGCAGCCAAAACAAAACCTGAACGCTTGGCCTTCATTTTTGTTGTTGTTGTTGCTGATTGTGACGGGCAGCGCAGGCGGTTCTCGTTTGCTTTAATTGGCTTCAGGAGAGTGAACGTGAGTTGGTGGTGGACATCTGATGGTGTGTTTCTGCAGAAAGACCTTTAGCAAACATTCTGTGCTCCACTGGTCAACAATATGTACAAATACAAGAGATTTAATTGTTTATTCAATACATAAACAGATGTTGAGAAGGGAAGGAGTCTATGAATTTTAATGAAACTTTCAGAAAATAATGATCATTGACTATTAGTCAACCCAATTCAAGATGGCTGCCACAGCCATCTGTTGTTAGGAAACATGAATGATCATAACGCAGCTAAAATAACAGCTGAGCGCCAACACTAACGCACACTCCGTGCACCACAAATTACCCAAGAATTTAACCTTAAAACATTAACTGTTGTCTGTCTGTTAGCAAAATATCTCGTGAACCACCAGACTGATTTTATTGAAGTACTGGAGGTACATCTAGAACTGAATGGTTTTTGGAATCAACCCAATTCATGAAAGCTGATCAAAATTTATTTTAACGCTGGTAGTTTTATAGCGTGTGGTTGTGTAGCATCCATCCATCAAACATCCATCCTTCTTTCCTTCCTTCCATCCATGTAGGACTCAGGTTTTGGGGGCAGCAGCTTGAGCAGGGAGGTGCAGACATCTCTTTCCACAGCCTCCTCTTCCAGCTCTTCTGGGAGGACTCCAAGATGTTCTCAGACCAACCGAGAGTCCTAGTCTTTCCAGCGTGTCCTGGGTCTTCCATGGGGTCTCCTCCCAGTTGGACATGCCAGGAGCTCCTCCCTAGAGATCCATTCATCCTTACCAGAGTTCATGACCATATGAGGGTAACGTAGGCGTCCGTATGATGATTTATGTTTGAACTAAAACCATCATAAGGTTTAGGTTCAACTCTCGGGGGTGAAATGTGGCAGATGTGATTTCCATCATGAAAAGTTTGGTCTTTAATTTGACATTGAGCTCTTATAAAGTGACACAAGCTCTTTATGATTTTTAATATTTTACAAGGTGAGCTGGACTTGAGAAAATCCAAAGCCTGAATTTTATTTCTGTTTCAATACAGGCCCCATCTCAAGCAAAGGGGAAACAGTGTAAACTCTGATTTTACCGTTTTGGTTCAGAGTTTTTTGTCAAATATCTAAATCTAAACAAATCTGAGCCAGTTTTTGTCAAGGGAATTAAAAACATTGTAGATATTTCAAGTATGAAAAGATAAATGTCAGGATTTGAGCTCCATCTTAGTTTAAAATAACATTTTTTGGTTTGTTTTAAAGTTGTGATAATAATGAGGAAGATTCCTTCTATGTTTCAGACCTGACATTGTGCACATTGTACACGTGGACAGTTTTTAACCAGCAGATGGTGCTATAGAGCTCATAATCTCTTGGTTCTATAACAACTCCTGACTTTACTTGATTTTCTAATAAAGACACAAGAACAAAGAAAGAGGCCGTCTGTGGTTTAAAGTGGTTTTTGTTGACTTTTATGAAAAAGCATTGGCAGACATATTGTGAGCAGTGATATCAAGTGAGATACATTTTTTAAACTTCCATCAGTTCTGGTTTTTGTCACACTGTGTTTCCAGTCTTCCTCAGTCCTCTACGTCTGGTTTTACTGGTCCGTGCTCCTGTTGTAAATGGGGTTTTGGTAGTCGCAGTCTGAGGATGAAAAATGGGAGAGTGGTTCAGAAAATGGTTTAATTGTATTAAAAAAAAACATGAGCCACAGATTAAATCAGCACTCACTCTTTTTGACTTTCTCTGCTGAAAAACAAACAAAATATCAATAAATGCTGGAAGAGTTTTTTGAAATAAACAACTCAAACTCCAATGAAGCTGGAACGTTGAACCCAAGTGTAATGATTTAAATTTTCATTTCAATTTTATTCACGAGCTAACAGAGTAAACATAACAAATGTAATGAGTTTGTTTGTAGTTTAGCATTGTCTTGCTGAAATATGCAAGGCCTTCCCTGAACAGTTGCATAACTTGGCCTAAAACTTGTGGATACTTTTCTATATTAAATGTGTCTTTAAAGGTGTGCAAGCTGCCCACACCTGAGGAACTAATGCACCCCCATACCATCAGAGAAGCAGGCTTTTAAACTGTGCTCCACAGGCTGATGGTTCTTTTGCTTTTAGTAGTTTGGTATCTGTGGTGTCAAAAACAACTTTAGTTTTTGATTCACCACCGAACATTTATGTGGTGTTGTTTTTGTCTTTTAGGGCATCAAGTAGTGTTTGTGGATGAACTGTTTATTTATTTAATTTTAGTTTAGTTTAGTTTATTTGTTCATTTTTTTTAAAAATACAATACAAAACAATCCCATGAACAATAACATACAGAGTATATAAAAATTAATTTTTTCAAATTTTAATTAATTAATTTATTTTACAGATAATAGGCTGTGAAAGTGTTCCTGAGCCCAGACCAGAACCAGAACTGGTTTTGATGCAGTGCAGGGACATTTTTTTTAAATGATTCCACTATTTTTAGATGCAGTTTTTGAAGACTGCTGAACCTCTGCCCATCTTTACTTCAGAGAGATTCAATTCAGTTCAGTTCAAAAATACTTTATTAATCCCAAAGGGAAATTAAATGTTGTAACTTGTTATCCTTGTTTCATGAAGAGATGTTATAGATCCTGATGACCGTAGACAGGAAGGATCTCTTGTAAAGGTCCATCCCACAGCGGATCCAAAGAAACTGGCCGCAGATCTCGTCCGATCCGTCCACCCAGACTTGGGCTGGTCTCTCAGTTCCTCCGAATGCTGGGCAGAACTCCTCCCAAAGTGATGGCCACTCCTCCCAGCAGCCTGCTGAGCTCCTTGTTGCTGCAGGCAGCTGGCTGCAGGTGCCGGGGGATGATCCTGGTCCTTCGGCTGCCACGAGCTGTGTTTCCTGCCATTTTGAGGATCTCAGTGGTCAGGTACTCGAGCACAGCCAGCAAGGAGACGGGAATTCATCCATGGCGCCTCCTTTTCAACTCATTTGAGATTTGGGGATGTAGCTGAAATATTAGTTGAGTTTTTGGGATGTTAATCAGCTGCTCCCAGTTGTTTAAAAAACAAAACACCTTGTTTTATATGCATCACATAACTGTCCTAAACTAAAAAAAAGTTTCAGTAAAAATCCTTCCAGCTGCAGCATCCGTTACCGTGGGGGGGGGGGGGGGGAAAAAAATCTGAAAAATGTGATTTACATCCCGAAAA
>JARVLU010000528.1:23677420-23696191 GCA_031762415.1 Simpsonichthys santanae | reverse complement strand
ATATATATATACACACACACATATATATATATATATATATATATATATATATATATATATATGTATATACACACACACACACACACAAACATATCTCCATCTATCTACTTCCAGCTGCACTTTGTCATATGCCAGCTCTCTCGGCCACGCTCACTTTTCCGCTGCAGAGTGGAGATATGACACGCTGCAGGAGGAAGCTTTTCCTGCAAGGTGTGGGCTGCACACAGGTGCAATAGGTGCTAAATAATTTTAAATAATTTCATTTTAGATAAAAATTTTATGTCGATCGTGTGGCTCATGTCATGTCCAATCTTATTTTGAAAGATCGCGATAGAGCGAGTCCGCAATAAACTAACTGCAAAGTAGCGAGGGACTACAGTATACTTATTTAATAAATCCCCCAAACAGATTGATGTCTTTTGGATTTCACAACCACTAAAAAAGGCACAGAGTCAAGACAAAACTGAGCGATGATCAGAATGAGGAGCAGAGAAACGTGAGCCTAAAGCAGCAAAGTGATTTAACAGAAGAAGAAGAAGAAGAGATGCCACACACTGACCAACAGATGATGCTGAAAGTCATCAGATCAATAAGTCATTATCTCAAGACAAAACTGCAATCATACAAACACAACACAAATGTAGGAACATGCACAAAAAGTTGGGGCTTTGAGATATTGAGTAGTTGGATGAACTTTTCGAAACCTTTATGCTGATGCGCTGAAATACTTTCACTCCATTAAAAACAGCGGTGGAGCCTCAGCCAAACTAATTATGGGAATTTCTGTCAAATGCAAGCAGAGCGTAGAGAGGTAAATAAGATCCAGTCTCTGCGTGTGTGTGTGTGTCTGTGTTTGGTGTTTGCATAACAACACACTACCCTATCTTTAGTACACCGTCTGCGACTGAAAATTAAAGCCAATCATATCCAAAAAAATAGCATACAAACAACTGCTTAAATCTAAACTAACCATTTGTCGTTTTATGGTAAGAAATTATGGTCTTATAACTGTTTTAAAAAATAACTTAAAAATTACATTTTGCACCATCAATTGTATTTTGTCTTTATAAAAACAGCAAAACCATGACAAGGTAATAAAAAAAAATTGATGTCTACTAGCTTAAAAAAATCAGGTTAAAATCAGCAGCACCTGTCTTCTATACAAGTTAGCAAAATACATGCTAGTGTTCTGTATTTTATACCATACCATACCATTTTATTTATAAAGCACTTTGAACAGCGACAGGACCAACCAAAGTGCTGTACAAACAGAAACAAACAGGCAAAGCACACAGCAACATATAACGTAAAATCTAAAATATAGAAACAAAATAACAGCAGATAATAACATAATGACTAGCGCAATGCGATGCATACAGGTTTAACATAGATCATAGTGTTGGAAGCCAGGGAATGGTAGTGGGTTTTTAAGTGAGATTTAAAAAACTGTGAGGGAAGGGGCCTGCCTGACAAGCAGAGGTAACTCATTCCATAGTCGTGGGCCTGCGACAGAGAAGGTCCTGTCACCTCTGCACTTAAGACGGGTTCCTTGAACTGTGAGAAGCAACTGGTCTGCTGACCTCAGATAATGCAGTGGGACATACAGCTGGTTTTTGTTTTCTTTTTACAGTAGTCCCTCGTTTATCGCAGGGTTTAGGGGACAACGCCCCCCGCGATAAGTGAAAAACCGCAAAGTAAGGATACAGTAGCACAAAGTAGTTCACGTTTCATTCACAATCTCCCTCCTTCTGTGTAACTAAACAATTTAAGTTTAAATACTGTATTTAAAAAAAAAAAACAATCATGGAATGTTTATTTAAAAGATTACACATTTAAACTTAAATTGTAGAGGAGAGAAGTAAAGCACGACATCAAAGAGTTAACCCGTAACAAAGCTGCTGCAGCTGGAGGAGAAATGTGAGCGTGTCAGAGAGCCGCAGGTGGCAGAGAGCGGAGATCATGACAGGCTGCAGAGGGAGCTTCTCCCTGCACCTGTGGGCTGCACACAGGTGCAGCAGGTGATAAATCATTTAAAATAATTTATTTTAAATAAACAATCTATGCCGCTCATATGGCTCATCCATCAATAAGCCACTTGTGTGCCCTGTCCACTCTTACTTTGAAAAACCGCGAAAGAGTCTGCGAAAGTCGAACAACAAAGTTGTATGGGACTATTTTATTTTTGAATCCATCCAGAGAACCTGATTTAACTTTGATTTTTCTAGCCTGGATTATTCAACATGCATCAGGATATTCTATATTTTATTTTATTGCATTAAAACAGCTTTTCAGTGTTTCTGCCTGCATGCTTCCCAGAACTTAATTTCTCTGCTTTTTCCATTTTACCAATGTTAATTATTTTTTGAGTTAATTTAATTTACATTTTTCCACATTCACATTCTCTTACTTTTTGTTGTTTGTTAATTGCCTTTTTCACCCTACAATGTCATGTTTTGTTGGCATTTGTTCATCCTTTAAAAGCCTTTCCACTCTTATCTTTATCCACACATGGAAACGGCACCCTTTATCACTTTTTGTCCTTTTATTCTTCTTTCATCTACTTAATGTTGTCTCATGCATTTTACAATCATTGTGCTTTTTTACTACACCAGTTTCATTTCCTTATTCATCACATACTTCAATGTGAACATACATTTGAATAAGATATGACATTTAGAACCACTGAATTCTGTCTTTTTGTTTATGAAAGACAAAGACAGAAGGGAGGATGAGGAGGATGGATAGCACTCTCACTGGATAAAGAGCTTGTCTTTATACTTTACTTTATGGCTTGAAATATTAAATATTTGGTTTACAATAACGTTAAGTGGCCTGGGCCTAAGTTATGGTGCCACAGAGGCTTCTTTGTTTGTTTTCTTGTTTATGGTTTTGAAATATCAATCTTTTGCTGTAGACTAATAAGACTAAGTGGTCTGGATGAATGAATTATGGTCTGAGCACGAGCTGTTCTTTTGAATCGGGGCACGATCAGATGCTCTCACACTTATGTTCTATCAGAGGTCATATCTGAAATGGACTGTGTGTATCTTCTTGCAGTCCCTGCAAAGAGACCATAGAATACAAATGTAAAACAAATGCATTGGGTTTTTAGCATTTAGCAAGATTATAGCAATAGAAAAATAATACATTTGCCATTATTATTCTGCAATTCACTTTCATTTTGTGACAATGGAGGACATTAGCTGTAATAACAGGCTGAAGAAAAACTTAAGTGACACATTATTACTGCCCCAGCAGTAATATTTGAAAAGCAAATCCTGTTTCAGAATTGAATGGTCAAAAGTGCTCATCCATTTTGACATTTTCAAAACAGCATTTTTTCCCCCTCTCTCTTTCAAAAATTGGTTACAACGTGCCCTTTTCTGCTGTTAACAGCTCCAAAAGACCTCCTTGACACTTGCTTGGTATTTAAGTGATGAGTTCAGGGTGTTCTTTGAGGATAAATGTATGGTTTTTATTTTATTTTATTTATTTTTTTTTGATGCCATGATGTGAGGCTTCATTGTATTAACCATTTTAGCGTGCTCATGGAAATTCCATAAGTATTTCTTGTGTGCTCTTACATAAATACAACACATGTTCATCATATGATCAGAGTTTTTCATTTCTCTTACAACACAACAGATGGAATTTATTTATTGTTGTTGTATTTGCTAACTATACCCGCATTTCTGCAACAATCATTTGAAACTGGGTGAAAGACTGTGGGCTTTACCACCTGAACTGCCAGCAGTCCTCATTTGCAGAGAGCTTACTGTGCATTATTAAAAACATTTAGATTTATTCAGATCGCTTTGATTTTAAATGTTTTTTTCCTTGCTACTTTTGCATCTCACAAGTGGACAAGTGACTAACAAGACTAGCAAGTCTTATATTTGTACATATAAAAATATATACGGTACAACACATTCCCTGCTAAATAGCTTAACGTCTAGCAGTGCCTATGACATTGACCATCTACTTTTCAAACTTTCCCCAATACCAATAACTTAAAGCATGGACACATAAAAAAAACAACTTTAAGTATTCAAAAACTAGGTATCTAAGTTACTTTTTGTGTCCTTTTGTCTATGATTTTGTGTTATTATTTAGCATTTGTTTAAACAGTCAACAGGTAATTCAACCTGGAGGGACTCACACAAAGAGACGGTAATATACAATAAACTAAATCCTAATTATTTGCAAGTTTGAATTACTTTCATTCAAAACAATTATTTTTTATTTATGTAAAGACACTTGGTTTCTATCTAGATGTGTTGTGCAAGTCTTATGGAGTGATTGTGATACAAAAAAATGGCTTGATGATAATTATTGGGATTTGCAGACTAGACAGAAGATTATGCTGTTGTTGCCTGTATGATCTCTGCAAGCAATGACGACTGATGAAAATTAGAGAAATAAATAAATAAATAAGATTCAGTAACTGAGCCAAAAATAATTAAATAAATAAATAGCTAAAGCCACCATTTTGCCTCAGACTGATATTTCCAGATATAAGTAGGGAGATTTCTGCACAACCCATGAGAACATTTATTTATTTATTTTTCTTTCTTTTCTTGATCAACCAGGATTTATTTTGTCTTTTAAAAAACTGTATTTATTTTAGCCTTTCAGCTTTAGGCAATATTCTTGTGTTGGTGCTCGATTCTAACATTTACCATCTGAAAACCGTTTGTGCTAAATGAAAAAAAAAAAAAAAAGAGGGACCATAAAAAACATCACGATTGTATTTCTCAAAGGATATTTTGTTCATTTGATCGCTTCAATAATACGTGCCAGTTTATTTAAAATTCAATAATAAAGGTTTTACTTTCTTTTCCTTTAACCTTCCATCACAGTGTTATACACAGTGATAGACAGTCTTGATGTAGCGCATTCACGACTCATACTATTTAACAGATAAAATATAAATAAAGGCAGGGTTAGAGTTTCACATCTGGTGAAAACCCTGGGGGATCGCATCGGAGTTTGATTGAAGTGAAGCCCAAATCACTGTTTTGAGGTAGACTTGAGACAGTTTCCCTGCAGTGAACCTGGATTTGACACCAGTCACACTTCACCAAAAGTACTAGAACCTCAGTGGAACACAGCAAGGGTCTGGGAAATAATATATATTTAAAAAGGCTTTAAACTCAAGAAGTCAAAAAGTCCCCAGAGGCTTAACTAAAGACAGAGCCTTGGATTTTTTTTCCGGCCTAACATTTAGTTCCATCCAACCACATCCAGTAATGTTCAGTCTGTAAACACCATCATAAAATTGAACTTTATTTCCTTATTTTCTTGGATTCTACAGGATGTGTCCTTTAGTATTTTAATTATGCCAACCCATCATTACTTTAACAGATTTGTTTTGCATGTAGGTTTGCTGCTGTAGCGCTAAATGCCACCTTTTTTGGAAACAGCAACATAGCAGATTCCCAAAGCCAACAGCGGATGAATATCTTGAGGTCCATGTATTCATTTCCCATGCAGCTAAATACTACCTGCTATCATTAACAGCCACTGAGGTTGTCAGCACATCAATCATCTGCCCACACTGAAGCAGACTGGACAAGGCCATGGACATCCCAGCCAGGAACACGCGGGTCAGCAGCTCACTTGTCATAACAGCAGTTTGCTGTTTTGCTTCACCCAGGACTTTTGTGGCCAGGCGGAGTTTGCTTTTTCACTCTAAATAAAATATAGTTTAGTTTATATAGTTTAGTTTTAGTTGATGTAAAAAATAAAATCAATGTATCTTTTTTTAAATTTTAATTATTATTATTTTTTGGTAATTCAGAAAATAAATCTTATGTTTGGGTAAAGCACCCTTGACACAGGACAGTGATAGTACATTCTTATTAAAATGTCGCTGAATCGTAATAAACATGGACAACGTCCTTCAGTGTGAAAGAAATCATGACATTGCTGCGCTCATAGAACTCACCAACTAAGTTGTACCTGCTGTGTTCTGTCTCCAAGAGGCCTCCATCATGCAATACATGGCCGCCCTCTGCCAAAATGTCAGGATGCAGCTCTAGAAATTCTTGCCGTGCTAGCGTTGTCTTCACTGTTTTCTTTCCATGACCTTGTCACGATCATGGTGACAGCGCAAGTACTAAATCAGCTCAAACTGTCCTGCTTCAAATTAGCAACGGCCAAGTCATGTCCATCCTTGTGGACAGACGATGGGTGCAACTGTAGAAATACAGTAGTGCCTTGCTACTTCGCGATTAGACTTTTGTGGACTCAATATTTTTAAGGTTTTTCAACGTAAGATTGTACAGATTGTCAACTTTAATATTACGTGATTAGGACAGGACAGGATAAAAAAGTTAACGGGAGTGGATGAGAGTGGGAACCAACCAATAACACAAAAAAAAAAAAAAAAAAAAAACTTGGGACAGGTGCCACCATTTTGTAGTTTTCTTTCAATAAGTCTATACTTTAATGCAAGTCAAAAGAACTGCAAGGCCCAAACTCCAACAGTGCTTTTGGCAGCTGCTTTCTACAGATATTCAAACAACAGTATTGTAGATAGCGGACACTAGCAGATAAACCAAACCAAATGTACTTCGGACAGGCACTGCTATTTTGTAATTTTCTTTCAATAAGTCTATATTTAAATGCAAGTCAAAAGAACTGCAGGGCCCAGAATCCAACAGTACTTTTGGCAGCTGCTTTCTACAGATATTCAAACAACAGTATTGTAGATAGCTAACACTAGCAGATAAACCAAACCAAATGTACTTCGGACAGGCACTGCTATTTTGTAGTTTTCTTTCAATAAGCCTACATTATAATGCAAGTCAAAAGAACTACACGGCCCAGAATTCAACAGTGCTTCAGACCGATGCGTTCTGCTGAAATTCAAAGAATGGGAAAGATCCTTATAAGGGAACTCTTAAGGGAAACTCTTCCCACAGAGTGTGGGGAGGGTTTATAAAGCTTTAAAATATATATAAACACTTAAATAAATAGTGTTCCTACTTTGTGGTTTTTCACTTATCACAGTGATGTCTGGAATGTAACATCTGCAATAATTTCTACAATTCAATTTCAACAATTTCCTGTGGGACCAATAAAGTTATATCATATCTTCTTCATCAAGGGACCACTGTATGCTTATTCATGCAAACCAGGGAGAACAGTGCATTCTTTCAAGAAGTCTGCAGACCTCACCAAGACACTTTGAAGACCATCCACATTCTATCTGATTTTTAATGGAATAGCGGAGTTTTTCAGTCTAAATGGGGCTTAACCAACACAGAAAAGTGGACCGTATGGAACCCCTACTTCTAAAAAATGACAAACCTGGATTAAAATTGTTTACATAAACAAACAGCTATGTTCAAACAGTACAGAGTGTTTCCAGCTTCAGTTATTTTGTGTCAGAAAGGAATCAAGCATTGTAATAAGTGCCTTCAGTCAAAACATGAGAAAACGTTTACTCCGCCATGTTACAAAGAGTCTTTCACAAACTGTTGCGCGTTCGTGGAAGCTAAAAGAAAACGAGTGCATTAGGAGAGCAGACATCTGTGATGATTCACTTTGAAACTCATTCATTGTGACATTAGTGATAATACACTTGTTCCTCATTATAAACACATTAGTGGGCTTTTGGCAGGTTGAGCACTGATGTAGGTCTGCTCTCCATGATGTTGAAACTATACTGAGCACAGCTCGTTGTTCTCGTGTCCATTTAATTGTTGAATATTCAAAACAGATTATGCTCTAAACATGATGTAGCAAAACTTTAATCTTGTTTTTTTTACTAGGAAAAAATAAAATAAAATAAAAAAATTATAAAGGAGAGTGAAATGGAAAACAGAATGAAAACTTACTTAAATCCTGAAGTGGATCTGCTATATTGGTTCGAGAAAAAGTACCATTAAAAAAAAGCAATTAGTGGTCTCGTGTGAGTTCTGAATGGAGGCTCTCTGCATGCACTGTAAAATAATGTGATTTAAATTACGGTATCTTTGTTTTCCTTATTATGCTCTTAATTGCCTTGGCCTGTGGCATTTTCTTGTAAACAAACGGTGTTAACATTATCCTCAGATCCTCATGCTATGAGCGAAGAGAAGTCCTAATGTCCAGAAAAAAAAATGTTAAATGTATTTTTCCTTGCATCAACTGGACAATCATCCAAGTTTACTGAATACTATTAACTAGAGGAATCACATTTCCTGTGAAAGTGCAGTGTGGATGCTTATTGCAGAAGAACTTGCTGGGTAACTGCTGCAATTAGCTAAAACAAAACAAAACAAAAACAAAACAAAAACAAAGCAAAAACAACTGCTGAAATGTAGGTGAAATGGAAGAAAAAGTCTAAAATAGCAGAAACAGAAAAAAAAATCATACATGCTGAATCTGGTTTAAATATTCAGAAATTAGAGAAAAAAATAGGAAAGTAGCTAAAAAAGCTGGAATTAGCAAAAGGGCAATATCTAAAAATAGCCAAGAGGTAGACAGAAGCTTAGACTACCAGAAGGAAGCGGAAAGAGCTGAAATGAGATAAAAATGTGGAATTAGCTGGACATTTTAAAATTTGCATAGCAGCTAAATAGTAGCTTAAATAGCAGAATTTGCTAAAAAATTTGCATAATTAATCCGAAAGGAGCATTTCAAGCTGAAATTAGCACAAGGAGCTTAATTAGCCTGAAAGTAGCAGAAACAAATTGTGGGGAAATGTGAACTTATCTGAAATCAAACAAGAATAGCTAAAACATATACTGCACTGTACATAAAATACATCTAAAAAGGTAGATGAAAAGGTAGAATTTCACAGACTAAAGCAGAAAGAACATGTGTGCTGACAGAAGCAGAAATTAACACAAACGTTTAAATTATCCGAAAAAGAGCTGAAATTAGCGACAACAACAAAAATCTGCTGAAAAGTAGCTAAAAAGGCTGTAAGAGGCTTATATTAGCAGATGGAAGTGACAAGAGCACATTTTTTGTTGAATTAGGCTGAAAAAAGTTGTAATGAGTGCACAAATGTGAAATTAGCTGAAAAAAACTAAAATGAGCATAAAACAGCTAAATAGCAGCTGAAATAGAAGAAAAGGCTGAAATTTTCAGAAATAAGCTGAAAGGAGTATAACAAGCTGAAATTAGTAAAAAAAAAGAAATTAGAAGAAGCACACAAATGTTTCGGTTTACAGAAAATCTCTGAAAGGAGCACAAAGCAGCTGAAAAAACAAACAAACAGCTGAAAGTAGCTGAAAAAAAAAAGTTTGCATTTGCACAAGGAAGTTGAAAGAAGCTGAACCATAATAGATAAATAACTGGTCTTTAGGAAATGAATTAATAAAAATGTATTAAAAAAAAAAAAAAAGATAAATAAATAAAATAAAAAAACCTGAACAAAATGTGAAAGGAGCAGTAAAATGTTGTAAACAGATGCAAAGATCTGAATGATGTAAAATGAGATCAATTAATTTTCTACGAGGAAAAAAAAAATGTCAGAAAAGGCTAAATATTTCCAAAAGCTAAAATTGCACCAATACCAAAAGTCATAGCAGCATTGTCCTGAAAGAGCTGAATGTATTGATTTATGATTTGTTGAAACAGCACAAAAAAGTGTGGAATGAGAAAGATGGAAAAAACATACAGAAGAAAAATGGATCACAATTGTGTGAATGCTTCATAAACATTCACGCAATTACTAATTTAGTTTTGATCTGTACACTACTAGCTTATGAAAATGATACAACTATTCTGCTTCTAATGGCAAATCTTGAATAAAACGTGAACACAAGCTTATGTTTGATTGTGCATGTTTACGTCTGTGTGGTAGCACAATAAAAAAATGAAAGCAAGCTATCATATTGGATGCATACTAGACGTGGCATTAGTAAGCACTTGGTGCTGTGAAGCAAAAATACCACCAATGAACCAACGCCGCCTGCAAGATAAACATTCCATTTCATCTACAGACGTATAAAGTCATCCCTGAATGCACATAAATCCATTCAACCAATTTAACACAGACTACATCGAGATCTGACACCAGACAAGAAAAACAAAAATCGAAAAGATGTGGCAAGTTCTTGTTCAGAACTGTGCTGCTGTTGATTGTGCGGTCACTTTGAAAGGCAACTTCATCTGGCTGACGGAAATGTGTGTCAGAGAGCGCGAGGGAAGTGTGTATTTTTTCAGCATCAGGGGGTCAGTCACCTGGAGTGTTTGGGAATTTTCTATGAAAATATTCCTGTGTAATTGAAGAACTTTGGGTATAGACCTGATTGTGTGCATGTCAGTGTGCTCACGGTGTGTGTATGTGTGTGGGTTCATTATGTAGTAATAATTTGCAAGTTTTAGTTCGTGGATGAAGCCTCTCTGTGTGTGCATGCATATGTGTGTTTTAGGCTGGCGTGAGGCCAACGTGAATGGAAGTCTTGTTAGTGTTTAAAAATGCCTTCTTGGATCTGACAGGACATGTGCGAGCATATGGGCATGCCAATGAGGTGTGTGTGGAAGTTAGGGAGTGTGTTTGCATTTAGTGCTGAGAAACTGAAAGAACCACTTCACCCAAAGTATTTTTTTCTGTATTTATGTATAAAGTATATGTGTGCTATTTCCTAAAGACCAGTTATTTCATGTTTTGCTTGAGTTAAAAAAAAAAAAAAAAATCCTCATTATGTTTAACTTATTTTTGAAATATATTATTTTCACATACTCGCCACACAAATTCTGCTCTGAGTGCGCCAAGGGTCTCCATTTCCATCAGACCTAATTGCATACTAATAAAACATCTAAACGGACACAGCTCTAGCAGTGACCTTCCAATACTTTTTACAATGACTGACCTTGACCGACTAATAAATTGTTGAAACTTGCAAGAGTCCTTCATGTACTTACTAATCAAGAGAAAATGCAATGTTGCGTGTTTGTGTTTTAAATTGAATATGATGCTTTTATTTAATTTACTTTCCAAACAGTCTAGGTAAATAATTAAAACAGACCTTAAAACAAATAAAATATTTGGTAAACCAAAATGAAAATTCTGAATCGCAAGCGGTGTGAGATAAAGAAATATTGCAACAGACTTATCCGTCCTTTCTTTTTCTTTAGCTTCCCATCACATGTGGATTTGTAATGCATGTTTTATCATACTATGGAGTCTATAATTATACTTGCATGGGAAGTCAAAATATTTGTTTTTTGTATTTTTTTGTATTTTATTTTATTTTTTTTTTTATGAAATGGAGTGAGTTTCACATCAATCCCCTAAAACACTTTCTTACAGTAGCCGACAGGTACCACAAACGGCTAAACATGTTGCAAACACATGCATGGTGAAAAGTCGAAAAATGCACGCACGCACGCACGCACGCACGCACGCACGCACGCACGCACGCATGCACGCACGCACGCACGCACGCACACACACGCACAAGGATGTTTGTATTTCTATCCTTACTAGTACCATGTCTTGACTTCCATTCATTTCCGTTTATTTCTGAAGCCTAACCCCGACCCCTTATCCTAAACCTAACCATCGCTAGTACATATCTAATCTAACCCTAACTAAACCATTACAGTGCAGATCTAACCATAACCTAACCATTACCAGTACATATCTAACCATAACCTAACCATTACCAATACAGATCTAAACCTAACCTAACTATTACCAGTACATATCTAACCATAAACTAAGCATAGTTCACACATTAGTTCTAAATCTAACTCCTAACCCAAAATTTAGTGTTCTGCCATATTAGGAGCAGTCAAAGCCTTATTACTCAGCCATGTTTACAGATACTAAACTTAAATCTGATGTAGTAGTAGCTGAGAGTCATTCAGAACTCATGCTGAGTGCTAAACATCTTTAAATCTTTACCTTTACCTTATTCTCATCCAAACCTTAATCTAAACCTCAGTAATAAACATTTTTAATCTAAACCTTTGTTCACTGTTGAGTCAACACTGTCTGTCTGTTAGCAAAATATGTCATGAACCACTAAGCAAATTTTGGTAAACATATCTAAATTAATTCACGTTTAGTGTTTATCCAATTCAAGATGGCCTTTACAACCATCGAACTTTAGTAAACATAATGTCTGTAACTCGATTAGTTTTTCTGACAAGTTAAAATTTATTGTGGAAGTAGCTGAGAGTCAGTCATAAAACAAATTCCAGAATGTTATCACATTTTGCAATACCACATGAGATTATGCATGGCGTCATTTACAAGGTTAGAACAGCTACAAGTCCATTATTTCTCATTCTAAAATTATCCTGGTATATGTCAGAGAATTTATGGTCAAAGGTTATGGATGTTTTTATTACTACGGCTGAGAACAAGAAGCCCAAGAATACCGTCTTCCAAGATACTTTCTTATGTTATCATGCACCATATGTTTGGGTTAGTGGAGAGCGCAGGGTGAGAAGGCTGCAGATGGCTCCAAGGACACCTCCTGAGCTCTGTGTGAACTCAGCTGAACTGATAAGGCTATAAAGGTGAGTGGGGAACGCAGCTCAGGGCAGATTCTGTACATTTATGTAATCTGACCTGGAAATCTGAACTTGCAAATTAAATCCCAGTTAAAAATCTTCTCCTGCCGTCAAGTTTGGTTCTTTTTGGGTAAACAACGTAAGCAAAAGTATATTTCTCCAACTGTAACACTGACGTCAAGGCAATTGGTGATATGCATTCCTTCAAGGAATACTAGACCTTTGATTGTATTTAGTGGATGGTCAGACTTACCTTACTGGGTGCATTATCCTTGTCCTCTGCCTCTGATCCTGTCAATAGTATGAGACTCTGGCTCTTGGCGTCTCTCAATCTCTTGGTCATCCTCTGTCTTTTCTCCCCATATGAAGTCCCTCGCGACTGCATCTCCTGCTCAGTTAGAGAGGAAACTAATTCAGGACTGAGTCTGTGACCTGGTAAAACAGGAACGGCTGCGTCTTCCAGTTTGGGGTGGAAAGACGAGGCGAGGTCAGGACTGGTGGTGATGGTGAGGGAAATCTCGAGAGGTGTAGTTTCCCTCACTTTGCTTGCTAGTTGTTGTGCAGTAGTGACCGTTCCTTCTGTGGCGGTGGCTTCATTACAAATGTTAGCCTCCTCCTCTGACCCACCCACCCATTCCCTTTTTCTTTCCCTTTCTTTGGTCTCACGGAGGGGTCGAATGAGATCTGCAATGGAGGTCTTTTTGACCTTGACCCACTCTGCTCCTCCTTCCTCGCCACCTCCTGCCTTGGCAGCTCGACCAGCTCGAGCCCTCTTGAAGGCGAAGAAATCACCAAACTTTTTCTTTATATTTTTGGAGGGAATTGTGGTCGTAGTGGTGGTGTTGACACAAGTGAAGATGGTGTTAGTGGAAGTTGCACAGGGGGGCGGAACATCAGGGGGTAGACATGACAAATCAGACAAAACACAAGGAGGGGTGACAGTGGTGATGGTAGAGGGGACAACGATGTCAGATGAAGAGGGAAAGGAGGTGGTGACTGAGAGGGTGGAGCCCGATTCAGAGGGAGTGGCTTGGACCGGGTTTGACTCCTCCCACCAGCTTTTTCTGCAGCAGGGAGACAGCAGAAAGAGCAACAGACAGAAAGAGATATTCAGTACTACAACTACTGGATCAAAACCCAAGTCACATGCTCCGTTCTGGTACACAAAGGAAATTCATGCAAACAGCACACAGAGTAAAAACATCTCTAAAGTATTCAGTCCTCTAATCATACTTTAACATATGAGGTGCAATCCAACAACTCCAGGTTGATTTATTGGTCATGAAGCATGAACATTGCAACATTGAAGAGTCATATAAAGTAAATATATATGGGCTCTCCAAGTTAAAGTGTCAGGTTTTGTGTTTTAATAAAACTGAAACCATGATAAATGGTTTCAAAACTTTTCCTACCTTTACTGTAATGAGGAAAATATAAAAAAAAATGTATGCAAAGAATGAACATTTATTTATAATTTGTTTAAAGCATTTTCAGATTTTATTCAAGCCTTCAGTCTTCTTAGGAACATACCTGCCATCAATTAAAGTGACTGGGATTAATTGCTCCTTGACCACCACATACATCTTTGGCCAACCCAATCATTTGAAGAAGCTTTACTTTTAAGCAATATAAAAACTAGAAAGCATAGTATTGAGTCCTGTAAATGTAAATGAGTCCTCGAGGCTCAATGGGATTAACCTGTCTAAATAAAGCTCGAATGAATTGCAATGGCCATCTTGGATTTTAATGCGGCAACCCAATGGGGAACTTTCATACGTCTAGATGCATCTAATCGGAGTCTGGACCTAAATCTGTGTGGTGACCTGGAGCAGACTGTGCACGACAGCTGTCCCGACAGTCTGACAGACTTGGATTTTAGCAAGTGGACCAAGTCCAGGTGTGGCTGCTGATAGAGTCCTTCAGAAGAACAAGGCAAGGCAGAACAAGAACAGCTGGAATGAAACTGAAAGTGCTTCAACAAAGCATTGGTTTCAGGGTGGGTACATTTATGCGACCATCTTCTGCATCTTTTGTTTTTCACATTTTCCCAGAACATTGTTTTCAGTTGTGCTGAAGATCAAACACATCACAATAAAGGTGGAAAAACTTCTAAAATGATTTCCTTTGCATTACATTAACCAGACAACTAATAGAGGGTGGAGACTTTTAGTATCCACTGATTACCTTACAAATATTCTGCAATAACAAAATGTTATGTTGCACAAAATCCCATCGTATGCTACTCTGATGCTCTGCTTGAACCGTCACAGTATCATGGCATACTTGTGCTGGTTTTGTGTGTAATAGCTGTCATTGCTTGTCTCTTTTATCCATCTCATTAGAGCTGAATATTGTCTATTTAGTATTTTTGGTATGTGTACCACACAAATATGATGTTATTCAAAATGTCTTGTGGCTGCTTCTTACGGTGGCCCTAATGTGTAAATGAACAACATTTGAAAAAATGGAATTACATTAGAAAAAATGGAATCCATCCATCCATTAACTTTTGCCCGCTTCTTCCATTTTGGGTCACGGGGGTCGCCGGTGCCCATGTGCAGCAATCACTGCGTGTGGGGCGGGGGACACCCTGGACGTGTCACAAGTCCATCACAGGGACACACAGAGACAAACGAGACAAACAATTATTCACTCTCTCACTCACACCTAGGGACAATTTAGAGTCACCAGTCAGTCTAACGTGCATGTTTTTGGTCTGTGCCATCGTTCTGTTCCGTTTTTTTCAAATGTGATTCCATTTTTTTTCCTAATGTGATTTGGGCCACTTCCGCTTCGGCTTAATGTAATTCAGTTTTTTCAAATGTTGATCATTTACACCTTAGGGCCACCGTAGCTGCATACACACAGTGTTGGTAGAGTATATGTGGCAGTGTACGAGCACCAACAGAATGTAAAGTTCTATGTTATACATTGTTTTGTGTGTACTGTGTCAGGTCACATGATGTCTACTCATGTCAAACCAACATTTTCTGCGTTCATTTCACAAACATGAACCTGGAAGGAACTGCTTGAGTTGCTGTTGTTGGTTTGGTTTGGACTTTACTTGAGAATGAGAACGGAAAGCATGCTGTCAGACGAAGACCTACTGGAGTAGATGAACAGAGAGAAGTAAGCAAGGAGAACATCTAGAACATGGTGGCTGAGGCCATGTCACAGGCTCATGGAAGAACAGAGGAGAACATGCTGATGAATGCCACAGATATGCTACAGTGACTTCACACAAGACAAAACACCACTAAAACAGGAAAACACATGCATCATGACAATGTAGCAAAACTCATGCTAACACCATAGTAACTTTTCCTCCTTTAGCCCAATTTGCACATATTGTACAAGATACACACAAAGTAGAAGGTACCATGACCATGTCATATACATGACAAGACTTGACATTTACAGAAAATGCTTCACTTCCTCACATTTTGATATAAAATCTTCAAAACATACCAACAAATGTGTTAAAGTGCTGTATAATGTGACAGAGGTCTTCTGGTGGACTTGTCAACTTTGAAATCATGTTAACTTACTTTTTATGCATACAAATATTTCTGTTCAGTGCCCTGAGTTGACTTGTGTTGTGACTTGGTACTAAAGAAATAAACTGAAGTGAACTGAAATCAACAACATCCAGACATTCAGGTTGTGCACTGGAGGTACAAAAACTTCAGTGGATCATTACAACTGGAGCTGTTCACTGCTGGTTCTGTGCACAACGCCTCAACAATGAAAATCTACATCAACAAATTTTTTGTGTAGCTGACCATCCATCCATCATCCATCCATCCATCCATCCTCCATCCATCATCCATCCAACCATCCATCCATCCATCATCCATCCATCCATCCATCCTCCATCCATCATCCATCCATCCTCCATCCATCCATCCATCATCCATCCATCCATCCATCCTCCATCCATCATCCGTTCATCTGTCCATCCATCCATTCATCTGTCCATCCATCCATCCATCCATCTATCCATCCATCCATTTGTCCCTTCACCATCCATCTTTTCATCTGTCATCCATCCATTATACATCTGTCCATCCATCCATCCATCCATCTGTCCATCCATCCATCTGTCCATCCATCCATCTGTCCATCCATCCATCCATCCATCCATCATCCATCAATTCATCTGTCCATCCATCCATCTGTCCATCCATTCATTCATATGTACATCCATCCATCTGTCCATCCATCCATCCATCCATCTGTCCATCCATCCATCCAGCCAATCAGTCATCCATCCATCTATCCATCCATCCATTTGTCCATTCACCATCCATCTTTTCATTTGTCATCCATCCATTATACATCTGTCCATCCATCCATCCATCCATCCATCTGCCCATCCATCCACCTATCCATCATCCTTTCATCTGTCCATTCACCCAGCCATCATCCATCCATCTGTCTATCATTCATCCATTCATCTGTCCATCCATCTGTCCATCCATCCATCCATACATCTATCTGTCTATCCATCAGTATGTCCATTAATCCATCCATCCATCCATCATCCAACATCCATCAATCCATCCAATCATCCATCTGCCCATCCATCCAACCAATCATCCAGCCATCCAACCATCTATCCATCCATCTGTTCATCCATCCATCATCCATCAATCCATCCATCTGTCTATCCATCTAACCATCTGTCCATCCATCCATCTATCTATCTATTTATCTGTCTGTTCATTCATAAATCAATCAATCAATCCATCCATCCATCCATCCAACATCCATCCATCAATCTATTATTCATCCATAAATCAATCCATCCATCCATCTATCCATTTCTCCATTCTTCCAACATCCATCCATCCATCCATCCATCCATCCATCCGTCATTCATAAGACATTCTCTGAGTGAACTACAACTGTGTCTTTTCTCAAGATCAGGGATTCTTAGTGCATTTCATTTTTAAATCATTCTGAGTCCATCATTAAGGCATTGTCACACCTTTATTTGAAGGAGTGGGACCTGAGGATAAAGGCAGGAGTACGTGTGTCACGGGTCTGTGAAAACCATTTGTTAAATCTAGTTTGTGGGAAAACCATTTTAGATTGTTGAGTCTTCCAGAGGCTGCTGTTGCTCTGATGAACAGATAAAATGTTGCAGCTCAGACCTCCAGCAGACACAGAACATGCACTTCTGCAGAGCACGGACACTTTAATGACTATGTGGAACGTCCAGGAGCCGTCAGAAACTGGAGGAGAGCTGCATGTTATTGTTCGCTTCTTTTAAATCTAGTTTCTTTTTCTCCTCTGCGACTGATTTTCCTCCAGTCAACTCCGCTGACTTCCTCTCTTTCTTTTGTGCCAATATCTTTATGAGCTCTGTCATCTGAAGGCTTCTGGGCTGCGTGGGCAGCTTTGGTTGAAGGCTACATGCCGTTTTCTTTCATCATGATTGCTAACCTCCATTAGTTTCCTCTTTCTTCAGCAGCTCACACTGTTTCATCCTAAACAGCCCAGGGAAGGGAGAGCTGATTCACCATTTGCTGAGTACATTGTCTCGGCTCGATGTGTTTTGTATAAAATAATAAATAAAAACCACCTATGTTTTTAAGACCCTGCTGGTGTCTGACTCCATCTCTCTTGTTTGCTGTCCGCCAAGAAGCTATTTGTTCTCTTTCCTTTTTTATTCAGCTCACAGGTTGTCTGCTTCTTTCTGTTGACTCTTTTCTCCCTGAACCACCTAGTGAGGCTGTCACTCTCAGTTTAATTCAAGCTGTGGCTTCGCACGATGAAAAAATAGAGACTATAAATACAGGTCCGTCCAGGGAGCAGGCCCAGATCCAAGAACAACAAATGGTATATTAATGTCCACTGTCACTGCTGCAGCTGATTAACTCTGGAGTCAAGATGAACTGATCGGCTAATTGAGTTAGCTACTAAAACTATAAGTGTTACGCTGATGACGCCGCTCGCTGAGCGATTTTAATAACGAATGGTTGGAGTTTACAAGATGAGTGTCGTTCTGGACTGGATTTGAACAGGAAATGTAAGTAAACATTGATGTTTGTGGTGCAAGATGTTTAAGTGTGTAGAATGACTGATAATGGCGAGAAAATTTTATTCACCACCAACGGCAGAGCTAAGGGGTGGCCAGTGGTGGCCTTGGCCACCATTGATTAATCTTTTCCCACCCCAATCATTTCAGTAAACTTAAGCAATATAAAAACTAAAAAAAGATAAATGACAGACAGACAGACAGACAGACAGACAGACAGACAGACAGACAGACAGACAGACAGACAGACAGACAGACAGACA
>JARVLU010000528.1:23644111-23660694 GCA_031762415.1 Simpsonichthys santanae | reverse complement strand
ATCACAAATACTAAGAACAGCTCAATATTTAGTAACTAAGTTTATAAAGTGATGATATTCATACTTTGACCACACAAATACTTCACAGATTATAGCTTTATAAGTCCTGAGGCTGTGATTAAAAGCTTTTATTTTGCTAACAGAATGTCTGAAGACAAATATTACAATTGTCATTTGAGCAACACTGATAGGAGGAACCAAACCCCTTTTCTCATCTGTAGAACATATTAAAACTCTATTTGTACACAATGATACAACACATGCACTCGTGGTTTTTTATTTTTTTTATTTCTAATATAATAGCTTTTTTATGGTTGAACCAATTAAAACTGCAAGCAGAGCACTGATGTCCTGTTAAGTGTACTCTGATGTCAAAGAAACAGCAGCCAAAAAAAGTAATGTAGCCCATTAAAAAAAAAAAAAAAAAAAAGTCACTAGGGTGCCATGTACAATACCATAAATATAAAAAGTTTAGAACATTGCCTTCACTAGACAACATTTTTGCAGATGTTTTGTTATGCAAAATTTGCCTTTTTCCTTGTGTTCAGCTTTCTTTGCAACACAAAGACCAACCATAATGGCATTCATGGCAGACTACATTTGCTTTTATCCTGGGACTCAACATGCCATAATACCTCCCTCTTTTAAAATTTTTTTTTAGAACCCGGTGCATCCGGGTTTTTTTTTTTTTTTTTTTTTTTTTTTTTCTTAGAGCACATTTAGATAGTGTATCAGGCTGCCTGTGTGTTATTATCAGTTTAATAAGTCTGAGTGAGTGAGAAACAATCTCCGTCAGGAGCACAGATTAGGTTTTTTGCATCAAATATAAATTGCCCGGATAGACTAAATGGAGAAGTGGCTTTCATCCCGAAGCATGAAATTAAGTTAGTACCTAGTCCATTACACACACGTGTAAGGATATAGAGAGCATGGATATGCACATTGCATATAGATTACACTGATGCATGCATTTTGTTCCTGAATAAATTTTTTTTTTTGTCCGTCTCTTATTTTATATTGCTTTCAATGACAAACATACAATCTAGGCACACATACACACACACACACACACACAAACACACCACTGAGCTTAAACACATGCATATAACTGATTTTATAGATTAAACAGAGAAATATAATACATATCTATATAAAACATTTCATTTTTCACAGGAAAAAAAAGGCCCAAGGCTATGGTGGAATATGAACATCATTAACCATAAATAGCATTTTGTTTTTGAATTTTCTCCCCTTGTCATAAAACGTCTGGAAAGTAATAAGAAAAATGTCAGACATGCTTCAGAGTTTCTCATTATTATGACGGCTGACTCAAATGCTTCATCTCTGTGGTTTTTACATCATGTCTATTGGCCACAATGGTCCCGTTTGTGTCTAAATAATTACTTATATATTCCTTGGGAACTATAAAGGTACTCTAAACCTACATGGTTTTTATAAATGTTGTTGCCAACAAACCATTAATAATTCATATAATGCTAATTATGCCAGTATGAATGGTATTATGCAAATAAAGTGGGAAAAAAAATGTAGTTAAGAAATTGGCAGAATGTTAATGTGTTAGGGTTCTAATAATATGTTAGTGACATGACGTGTGGCTGAAATAGAAAAACGAACATACTGACCTTAACATTTTTACACTGAGACACAAACATGCACAAGAATGAGCACATTTTTGTACAGGCCATTTTTTTTGAAACAACGTCAATAAACCAAAAGTCAGTCTCACTAGTGGACACTGAGCCAGGAGGAAAAGGTTCTGGTTAAAATATTTTCTTCCCTCTCTCCTTCTCTCATCTCACCAAACAAATTCACATGGATTCATAAAAGTTGCAGAAAGTACCGTATTTTTCAGACTATAAGGCGCACCTAAAATCCTTGAATTTTCAAAAAAAAAAAAAAAAAAAAATGACAGTGGGCTTTATAATCTGATATACCTTGTGTATTAATTATGGTTGTGATTACTGACCTCAAACTGATTTTATGTGTTATACGACGCTCAAACATGTGTATTGTTTTGTATTTTATGTGTTATAACTGAACAATCTTGAGAATTATTAAGAATGAGCTGAATAAAGTTTGACTCATCAGACTGTTTTGATTAGCTTAATGCATCTTATGTATGAAAATAGACCCGTTCATTGATACATTGATATTGCACCTTATAATCTGGTGCATCTTATAGTCTATACAATATGGTACACAAGTCCCGTTCCCACTGGACACTATGAAACAGGTCTTTACAAGATTGTATGGCCTCTAGAAAAGGTGGAAACAGGATACATTCTGTCTTCGGTTCTTCTAATATATACAATCACTATTTAGTCTGTTCTGGACATATAAATGTACACTATGACACAATAAAGAAAAAAAAAAATGTATTAACATGAAGAGAAACCAAGAAGAGAAAAATGGAAATACTGCAAAAAATGGATGATTTAAGTAATAATCTTGAGAAAAATCACAACAAATAAACTGAAAGTGTGGCATTGGCAAGAATGCATGAAATAAATATCATTAGAGTGCACTGTCATTTACCAAATATATTTCAAGACCTTATTTGATTGAAACCAAGCTGGAGCACTGGAATTTTAATTGGAGCAAGACATAGCATTACATGCCGCTGGAAGGGATGCTCCAGCTCTTCAAGATAGCTCTGATTGGTTGTGATGGTTCTGCCAAGAAAACAATGAGCCTAATTGCTTGTGGTGCAGATGTGCCAACTCTAGACCGAGCTATTGTTAACATCAGCTTTGTCAGACACCAACAGCTGCCATTCAACACTAGAAGCTACATTTCGATTAGCCATTGTGTCATGTTTGAATGTATTTTTCTCTGTCTCTTCAGAAAAATCTTAATAAATGTACTTAATCTGATTTACTCTTGTTCTTTCATCAGTCTCATTTCTCCCAAGAACAGAACACTAGAGTCATGTATTTCACTACAGTATAATATCACGGCGGATCAAATAAAGTCTTGTTTTATCAAAGAAAAAGCAGAATTTATTTGACTTTTTTCTCATCACTACATGCACTGTCCATTTCTGTTGAAATCCTTACTAGGATCCCAGAGCTTGTTTTCTGCTTGCACTATTCCCTGTGTTAGGCTCCAGTTCTTTAAACTAAGCTCCTCTATTTGTCTCTGATCTTTACTCAACTTCAGCACTAACATCACTTCATCTTCTTCTCAGCAAGACTGTTTTTCACAAGTTAGCCGGCAAAAAAAAAAAAAAAAAAAAAACAGCAGACTTCCAGAGGGTCTTTGCTTTGTCTATTTTGTGACAGTAAAACTGTAAGGACAAGGATGACCAAGAAAAGCTGAGAGGAATAGATGGGACATACCGGGGGGGTGGGTGGTATAAGAGGATTAACGGAGATGAAAGCAGAATAAGAAACACAGTGAAACATTTCAGCAAACATTTTAAGATATGATGAGGAATAAACTATACAGAAATGATAAATATGATAAAGTTTTATTTTTGGAATAAACTGATTCATGATGTGCATTAGTAAACAAATAAACCAGATTGCAGAGCATATGTCTTATGGAATTCTGGCAAAAGAGCACAGCCTTTCAAAAAGTACTCATCCTTTATTCTGACTTTGTCAACGCACAGTCTAATTGAAGTCAGAGTAAAGAGGCATAAACAATTTAAACCAGAGACAGCCTTAATGCTGCTAATTATTTTTGCCACACTCTTTTTATTTTTCATAGTATAATGGCTAAGGATGGAAGGGAAAACAATCTGTCTCACCAAATTACTTTTGAAATCCAACAGACCCAACAGAGCCAATGCACAAACCTTTCTTTTTTTATATTTTCAAATTTCCCTTGTGGCTCCACAGTGACTTTGCAAACCAGGTCCATTTTACCAATAGTTATGGTTGTCTTTTACAATAACATTATGGGAGTCCCTGCTGTTCTTGCAAGTAGAGCAAAGAATGGGGGAAACGTTTGAATCTGGAGCAGAATTAAACAAGTTTAAACAAAGAGAGGAAGACAGAAATGAGAAACACTGACAATAGGGATTAATACTGAAATGCTTAATCTGAAGTATAGACAGTTTTGGTATCACTGTCATGAACATAAGGTTTTTTATATACATGCGTCCTAAACTATTTTGCATTAAAACATTTATTAGTGACCTGCTATTCACAAGAAGGGTTAGCCATGTCCCAGTCCTTTTTGGTGACGCAGGGGAAGGGGAAAATCCAAGACAATGGTCTTGAGCCGGAAAAGGGTAGAGTGCCCTTTCCGGGTCGGGGAGGGGGTCCTTCCCCAACGGGAGGAGTTCAAGTATCTTAGGGTCTTGTTCACGAACGAGGGAAAAATGGAGCGAAAGATCAATAGGCAAATAGGTGTGGCGTCTGCAGTAAAGCAAGCGCTGTGCCGGTCTGTCGTGGTGAAGACAGAGCCGAGTCAAAATGTGAAGCTCACAATTTACCAATCGATACGTTCCTACCCTCATTTATGGCCATGAGCTTTGAGTTATGACTGAAAAAAAAAAAAAGATTGTGGATACAAGCAGCCGGAGGTGTCTGGATTCTCCCTTAGAGATAGGGTGAGAAGCTTGGTCATCCAGGAAGGACTCAGAGCCGCTGCTTCTCCACATGGAGAGGAGCCAGTTGAGGTGGCTCGGGCATCTGGTTAGGATGCCTCCCTGGTGAGGTGTTCCAGACACATCCCACCAGGAGGAGACTCAGAGGAAGACCCAGGACACCATGGAGGGAATATGTTTCTCGGCTGGCATCGGAACACCTTAGGATTCCCCTGAAGGAACTGGCCCAAGTGGTTGGGGAGAGGAAAGTCTGGGCCTCCCTACTTAAGCTGCCCGCGACCCGACCCCGGCAAACTTCTCACTGAGAGGCAACAGCTCAACCAACTGCATCACCATGCCGCCCCATTCAGCCTTATATTTAGAGAATTAACAAGGGGCATTTTAAATTAATTTTACTATGTGTGGCATTAGTTAACACAATTAACTTTTAGGTACTATTTGTGTTAAAACAAATAAATTGTTATTTTGTCTCTTTGTATTTTTTTCCCCTCTTCTTTCGGCTTCTCCCTTTGTCAGGGGTCACCACAGCGAACTGTCGCCCAAATACTTGGCAAATAGTTTTTACGCTCGATGTCCTTCCTGAAGCAACCACAGAGCATTGAGCTACCACAGCCCTCTGTGTGGAGCAGAAAGCTGCTAGGGCGCCCATGGAGCGCAGATGGGGAGGTTAAGGGCCTTGCTCAAGGGCCCAGAGTGGGGCAAATGAGGGTGGAGGGAGGTGTGGGTGCTTCACCAATCCCACCCACATTTTGATGTTGTCAGTACCAGGAGTTGAACCAGCGAGCTTCCGATCACAGGCTCACCTTCTTTAACCTCTGCACCACCACTCCATTTTGTTGTAATCTTACATCTAAAATGTTTTTTTTTTAGGTCTTAAGAATTTTTTCTTTTCTTAAGTTTTAGTGGGGGTGGGGGGGCTCTCTTCTACTGATATAAATCCAAAAAGCTAAATCTGCCAGATTCATAACCCAACTTGAAATGTTGTCTAAATCTTCTGCGTGTTTCAAGTACCATCAGTGTTTGGAAACTGGGGCAAAGAAGAGCAATTAGGCAAAGAACTCAACAGTTCTACTGGTGCCCTTACATGTGGGGCCAAATGCTTCCAAGTGTAAAGAGGAAATCCCAGAGGAGCTCTATGGGCCCATCCTCTCCCAAAGTGATTTGTCTGCAAAGAGACAATACAATTTCATTACCCAGCAATGTAGCACAGGTCCCATGAGTGTGAGTGTTTGTGTGCAGGGAATACACACCAAAACAAGCTGCCCAGGGAAAGGAAATGGACATCAATTGGTGTGTCTGGGTGGAAATAAGTTGCCTGCACATCAATTTAACCAGATAATTCACACGTCCTTGAACTCATCCTCTGAAGATACGGGTGACCAATCTGTGTGTGGAGCTTTAAGTTGACAACATGTGAGGACATCTGCTAAATGTACAAAGTAATCATTACACAAAATATCTCCCTCATTAAAGCAACACAGATTTTCCCAAAGGATTTCACATAAAACACATGTTCCCAGACTGAAGTACTGAAAATGATGAGGACTAACATTTGTCACTGCAATGCCCCTAAATGTCAATTATCACACTGTAGGCACTCATTTATTTAGTTCTGGCAAACTGTGTTGCAAAGTTAAACAAACAAGTTCTTGGTTTGACAGTTTTGGCAACAAATACAAACCTAAAGCTTGCTAAGATACATCCCTTGCATATGTGGTGTTTCTAACCTCTTATGATAATCAATCTGCCTTGCAAGTTAATTCCAATAAGCCAGTGAAAATGCCATTTTGACTCATGTTGCATGCTTCCAACAGCAGCTTTGAATGTTGTCAGCCCATTAAATGGCTGTTATTAGTTGCTATCAGCCCCATAGGTTGTGTTCAGACTGTCCCGCCTGTACCTCCTAGTAGATTTAAAAGTATATTATTGTTGCTGATAATATGCAGCTTTTCTCACATGTAAAACCAGAAGTTTTATTTTGGTAGTTTTATCTAACAGTTTTTTCAAAACCTAACCTTACACCTGACCCTGAGCACTGACCCTCAACTCACCCCCTTGACTTTTGACCCTAAACCTAACCCCTGACCCTATTATCAGCGATAAGAACACACATTTAAACCTATAGGAGGTACAGGAGGGACAGTCTGAATGCAACCTATGGGGATGATAACAACTAATAATAGCTGTTTAATGGCTGATAATATTCAAAGCGGGTCTTCCAAACACTTAACTTGATGTCTTCTTAGATTTCAGGACACTAGTTTAGCATCAGCTGGTATACTGAGAAGCTAAGTAGCTGAATAACAAAAAATACAACCTTTCAGACTATGATATTTGTAATACTCAGAGTGCAGTCATAGATTATTTGCTTCATGCAGAACTCATACAAATGTATTCATATGCATTTTCAACTTTTTTTCATGTATACTGGTCTAAATTACCTTTCGAGGAAGGTACTGTAACTTATCTAAGGAGGTTTAAAATATTACAATTGCAAGAAATTAATGCTGACACCTTAAAGTTTGTGATCACTAAAATAAATAAAAAAAAACAGTATGTTTTTACTGGTAAATTTAGACACAGTGTTAATCAGCTCATTCAGTAAGCAGCTGTGATTCACAAAGCTAGTTGGTTGTAGCTTATAATGTGATCACATCTGTTTAAAATTATATTTTTCAGAATTTTTTAAGTAACTAACCATTTTAAAATGTTTTTACTGTGATCACTTTCAAGCTAACTTTTTTATTTTTATTTATATTGCTTTACATATATTTTCTAATGCTTCCTTTTTAATTATTCTGCATACATATTAGCAATATCTGATTTTCTGGTAAAGACAAGTTTCTGAGAAACAAAAGGACCAACATAAATCCCATTTAAAAAATAAAGAATACAAACTAAAGAGTATTTATGTTGTGCAGTTTCATAGTAAACTGTGAACTTATGGTTGAAATAAACATTTTCTCATGTTATAGTTTTGATTCATCTGGAATATTTATAGGATTTGGGTTTCAAATCCGACTGGTCAAGCTGTGGCACATACTGTCAACTTATTGCAAAACTTGTATTTTCTTTGTTTCTCTGCATTCCTAAATATAAATGTCTATGGGGAAACTGCTGAAACACAAGATGTGTTGCATGGAAGACAAGTTATAAAAGTATCCAATATATTACCAATATTTAATCTCTGCTCATTCCACATTTTTGTATCACTTTTTATAATTAATTCCGTCTTACAATAGTTAGGAAATTAATATCTAACTTGGATGAGGTTAAATTTGCATTATATTAATTCCACATTTGGATGCAGGTTTGTGCACAAGTGTGTGTGTGTCTGTGTGAGTGTGCATGTGCTTTGTGGCTGACAGTCTGTCAGGTCACAGAGTAAATGGTTTAATAAATGACCCCCTGCACTGATGTTTTATTCGCCGTGAGGCTAAATGACCGGGTGGTTGCAGCCCATGTTGCTCTGCTATAAATTGTTTAGGTGATAGGAGCAGCAATAGATAGAAAATGGCACAAAAGGGCAGAAGCACAATCTAGAGGATGTTTTATTTCTTCCCCAAAAAACAAGTTTTAAAGGCGCCTGTCTTTTTACCTATTGATTTTTAAAACTTTTTCTTTTAAAAATCTGTCATTGTGTTGCTTTCAATACCTTACCTACAAGCGAACATCACTCACTTTTATCATCAAAAGATGTTATTAAATGTGCCATGCTTGAAAAGTTTAACGATCCGATAGAAGTCGTTCTATTCCTTTGTGGGACAATAACAGCTTGCCGTGTATCTCTGCTCGAGACACAAATACAAACACATTTGTGTACTCGTTCCTGCCTGTTTTTATTCATTTTTTTAGGTATGTCAAGCTTTGTATGTAACCATACTGTTAGAGATAATAATGTCAGCATCTCATAAATTTGTCTAGCGGTGAAATAATACAAATAAGAAGCAAAACAATCATCACAGCAGTGCTAAAGTTTTGCAGACGCACAACTTCAGTCTCCCCGTACTGACACTGTGTTGACTCTTTATACATTTAGCCGACACGCACAAAGACTGGGCCGGAGCGTGATGTCCCCTGTTCCTAATATGAACCAGTGTAAACACAAACCTAACAACTGCAGCTACAAAACTGCAAGTCAGAGGAGAACTGGAAAGCGAGCATGAATCAGAAAGCAACTAAAAAATAAAAAATGCACAGACAGATGGCTCTGTGTTTTTCTCCTGATCACACTTCTGCCTGTGTAAAACATAACAAGCCCCGGGTGTGAGCTATAAACACTGCGTAAAAATCAAACTATCATCAATATGGTAATCACAACAAGTGTAGCCTGTCATGACTGCACAACACTTTCCAGCTTTGTAGTTGACAGCTAATATAATGGGGGAACAAAAAAAAAAAAAAAAAAAAAAAAAAAAAAAAAGGATAAACTGTGGAGAAGTGAAATCACAGAAAGGATAAAGAAGTAGCAGCCAGTTTGGAAAGGCAGAATTAAAGTTGCTTAAATGCCTTGAATGTGTCACAAAATCAACAACTGTTAACAAGGCAATTATGCTCAATGCCAGGTTAGACCAGAACGGTATTGTTCTCACAAAGTTGTAATTGACCCCTGATGAATGGTTACACAATGAATCTGTTTCTCTCTCATGTGCACAGTTTGAGACCACCAAAGTGTCATTACCATACAGAAACACCACAATTTGTGGAAGCAAATACAACTCGAGCTTGTGCACAGGCATTAAGCACGCATCTCTGATTCAGTCATTTTCTTTCTTCCGCACACATTCCACACAAATTCAAGCCTGTTTATGCATTGCATAATTCACCCTGCTGACACAATCTACCATAACATAAAACACTCATTAATTCAGTATTGGTTTACGATTCTGTAATTCATCATTGCCAATATGATTAACCAAACTGTCACACTTTGATATAGTCTCATTCATCAAACATTTGCGAGGAAATCTTACGTTTAAACAGTGGCACCGCAGTGCAATCTTGATGGGTGATGTGCTAAGGTATTTTTACTTATTTATTTATTTGCTTATTTGGCTCTCTTGATGAACAGATGGAAAGACTAATACACAGTTTAAAAATTAGCTGTAGTTAACCACATAGTCTAAATAGTTTCATGTTTATGCTGCTATACTTGATACTTGCGTTTATAAAAAAAAAAAAAAAAAAACATCAAATCATACTTTAAAGCCCATGGTAATGTTAGTTTTAAGACATACATGGTAAAG
This sequence comes from Simpsonichthys santanae, assembly GCA_031762415.1. Classification (NCBI taxonomy): domain Eukaryota; kingdom Metazoa; phylum Chordata; class Actinopteri; order Cyprinodontiformes; family Rivulidae; genus Simpsonichthys; species Simpsonichthys santanae. The sequence continues at coordinate 23,650,872 of JARVLU010000528.1, read as the reverse complement.
GAACCATGTCTAATTATTTAAATTAGCAACTTTAGGACTTAATGTGCATTCTATAATACATCCCATAGGTATGATGCAAAAAAAAAAAAGCAAAAAAAAAAAGCTTTAATTAATCAACAATTCATTGACAATTAATCAATAAATCGGTTGAGCAAATATTCCAAGAAATTGAATCAAGGGATACTAGATTTAATATAATTCAATTCAAATTCAAAAATACTTTATTAACCTCAAAGGGAAATTAAGTGTTGTTTTAGCTCATCATCCTGGTTTCATTCAAGAGTTGTTATAGATGCTGATAGTTGTGGGCAGGAAGGATCTCCTGCAGCGAAGCTGAAAAATCTGGCCACAGAAACGATCAGTCCACTCAGATACAGCTTGCTGTCAGATCTGGCGGGCCTCTCGGTCTTCCTGGGCAGCAGAACTGCCCAAATGCTAGGCAGAATTCCTCCCTGTCACTTCTCCCAGAAGTCTGCCGAGCTCCTCGTCATCATGGACAGAGAGCTGAAGGTACCGGGGGATGATCCCGGTCCTCTCGTTGTCACAAGCCAAGTTTCCCACCAGCTCCAGGATCTCGGCGGTCAAGTACTCGAGCACCGCTGCCAGGTTGACGGGAATTCCTCCATGGCACCTCCTTTTCAACTCATTTGGGATTTGGGCTGTAGTTAAGGTACTTGATGTTTTGAGATGTTAATCAGCTGCTCCGGATTGTTACAAAAAAAAAAATAAAAAAATTAAAAAAAATTAAAAAAAAAACACCTTGTTGCCATGGTTACGCATCATAACAAATGCCCCAAAGTAAAACGGTTTTAGTAAAAATCCTCCCAGCTGCACAGCATCCGATACCAGAGTAAATAATCATCCCAAAAAAATCGATTTACATCCAGAAAAAAGAAGAAGAAAAGTTTTCAAAAGTAATAACTCAGAATGAAAGTAACAGCTACTCCAACATGCAGCCACCCACGAGCGGCGCAATTCCTGTTAGATGTCTTGATGTCTAATTTTATTTAGTTATGTTTATGAAAAATGTTTAGCCTCTCATTCAAGGACATTTCTTAAAGTTTTTTTTTTTTTTTTTTAATACAAAATAGAGAAAATTCTGTAGATGAGAAGCAATTACAAAAACATGCTTTTAATTGTATTGATTATGTCTTGGGTAGATGAGTTTTTCCTCAATTTAGAGAACAATAAAGAGACATGAATTAAAAAGTGGATAAAAGCAGTATGAAAAAAATACTATACAAATAAATTGTGAAGATCAACTTTGATGATATTTTTATGCTAAAATCAAATAATTAAATGTTTAAACTGTGATTAAAAAAATCTCTATAATGTACATCTAATATTGTAAATTTAAAGAATGATGTATGACAATTATTTTACTTTATCATATGCATACATGTGATGCGTTAAAAAAATTAACACCGTTTTTAATACAGTGGAATCCATTTGTGCTCTTACAATTAAAATAAGTAAATACATAATATACATGATCTTCTTGTTCATTAATGTTTCATTCATCTGATGTTACAACCAAGCATGAAAAAATTGTGTACTAAAATGAATTTGTCTGCTTTTATTTTCCTCACATGCAGTTTAAAATGTCTGAATTGAAACTTTGTATATTTGCAAGTTGAAGTTGTTCGCCAATCATCCACAGGGATGATCATTCACAAGTCCACCCCATCTCAACCCTGTTATTATGCACAATCTTCAGAGTATAAATCCATTCCCATCAGAATAATGGATCTCAAGGGAGGTCGCTGCCATCTCACAGGCCACTGCAAAATGATCCTAAATTGACACCTAAATAGCTTTTGTATGATTGTTAAAATGTCCTGTCATAACTGGAAATAGCCAACATGTCATTTTAACAACTTATCATTACAACTTTGTAATCTGACAGCAGGTCAGACAATTCAAGTTTTCAAAATAAAATGAGATAGCCTCCAAATGTTAGAACACTGTCATTTGGTCAAAGTGTTCAACAGAGAGAAACAAAAAAGAAAAGAAGTGGTGAAGTAGGTGGAGGATGAAGGTGTTTATGTTTCTTATAACTTGTTTGAAAAATAAATTGGAAAAAGATCTTGCTACTTACGGCCAACGTGAAGGTAGATGGTGTCACGCCTCTCTCCATCTGGGTTCTGAAAACAGCTGTAGAGCCCATTATGTCCAAAGTCCACCTCAGTCAGAATCAGTTTGGGACCTTCTAGATGATGCGGAGATATTACGTCGGTCCCGTTCACCTTCCATGACACTGATGCGTCACTGTTCAGGGAGCCGCACTGCATGGTGACATCACTGCCCATTCGCTCGTACTGGTTCCTTGCAACTGAAAGCAAACAAGAAGTCAAAGTTAAGTGTTGGAAACAGCAACAAGGAATACAATAAATGTAGTATACCAGTAAAATCAATTCCTATGGTTTCCCTAATAACAAGAAACCATGCAAAGCTAATAGGACTTTTTGTTTTTTTAATCAGGTAACATGGCTCGAGACTTATTCCCTTTTCTATTAAGTAAAGTGTTCATATTTTCTTCCATACAGAGTGTCGTCTTTGTTGTCTTCACTCTGGAATCAACTATCGTGCTATTGATGCCAACAGTGCTTTGTCAGAAAAGTTGTAGTGTGACCTCCAGGATGAATGGATTTATGCGATCCTAATGGGAGATTTAGTTAGGGCACTGGGGTTTGCAGCCTCGCTCTGTTGATACGTCTCAAGGGTCTTGTCGTAACCGTAAGAAGTGAAGACCTTGGATTAACACTCACACACTGCAGGATCAACAGCACAAGTACAGTACTATGAAATATTGATCTCCATCTCTAGAAAATAAACTTGTGTGTATGAACAATAAAAAATAAAAAAAAATAAAATGGGAGGGGGGGGTCCCACTATCTTGGGATCAAATATCAAATGGGATCTTTTACAGCCCTTGTTTTGCCCAGATGTCTTTGTTTCTCTCTTTGTCTGTTTGTTCCCATCCTTCCTTGTTTCATTTTCTTTCCACAATACTCAACATTTTCTTGTTTTCCACTTCAGCTACCTTCCTTCTCTCCATGTCTCCAGACATACCTCAACACAGCTGATATAGATGTCAACTCAGTGTTTCATGTATATTTCATGTCCCATAACAGAGCCATCTATATTTAATAGGACAAGATTCCTGCCCCCATTACCATTAACCTGACGCTGTTTGTTCCTCCATTCCATATTTCATCTAACTGAAGATTTAATTCTCACTTTCTAGTCTTCATTTTTGTAATTCCATACTTAATACTACTTTTCTGATTTACTCTGTTGATCTTGGTTAACTGCATGCTTGCACTTCACGTTATTATTATTATTATTAATAAAACAAGTGGTTGCATGCACATTAGTGGCAAAAACTGACCCTTTCTTTGATCTGTCTTTCCGTCATGTCACTTTAAGTGAGTCTGTGTAACTTTATTTACATAAAAAGCTATTTGCATCTGAGGGGAAAACCATACAGTTTCACTTTGATGTTGGCTTTGATGATGATACCGGTGCCCAAAGGCTTTATATGAAGAGTAACGTAGGAAGAACATGTGGTATTAAATCAACAATTTCATCTAAGTGAAAGAAGCTGTTCTTTAGTACTTTAATAATGTAGAAGAGATGCTTGCCTAAAATACCCAGAACAACCTCAGTGTTATTCAAGTACATATGCACTGTGGTAATCCTCTACCAGATAAGAACATTTATTAACACGTTTGAATTAAAATAAAATGAGAAACAATAAAACCCTGAATAAAATATTTATCTTATACAGTTCAGGCTTTACTTTTTTGAAGTTTCACAGCTTACCCCCTGTATTTACATCCCATCCACTTTATTTTATTGACTGACATTAATCTTTGACTATTGCATGTCCTGCTTTGGGCTTGTTTTCTTCATCATTACTATGTCTTATACACATATAATAAGTATGCAATATTAAACATGTACATATTGTATAAACTCATACAATTTATAGACTGGTCAACGTTTGAAATGCTGACAAGTATTTGATGAATACAGATGGACCAGTCGACAGGGTTGCATTCATACATCTTCATGTTTTTCTTATTTTCATGTGCATAATTAATGCATTCATTATTTTTGTTCATATGTATGGTATGCATATTCATCATGTCATTTTATTTTTCAGTACATTTCGAGTCTTTGTTTTTTTTTTTTTTTTTTTTTTTTTCTTGCTTTTACATTTTATATTAAAATGTGTTTCCAACTGGATTGTGTTGAAACGCTAACATCCTTCATTCGCATTGCTCTGGTTTTTGGTAGCTTGCAGACGCACCACTCAAGGATAATAAACATTACAGCACCAGTGGAAACACAAGCAGATACTTATGATTACACTCATGAACTCACTCACACATAAGGACGCTCCCCTGCATAATGCTCTCATTTCTCATGACCAAGCGGACAAGCAGGCCTAATAACCATAATGACATTCAACTCAAGTGCTATTGATCTCTTGGTAATGGACTAGGCAATGTGAGCAGCAGCAGAGTACTGTTATCCCCCACCAAAATGCAAAAGAAAATCAACAATGTCCTGTTTTTTACACATTGTTCTCCTCGTTTATATTGGCGCTAGCTGACATACTTATAATAGATAAACAGTTTATGAGCCTCAAAGAGGCAAAGCAGATGAGATAACTCAAGCTGTCGTCAAAATCAGATACGTTTTGTCAGACAAGAGTCATCTGTGATGTACCAAAGATAAAAAACAGTCACACAAAGAGTATTTTTATTTTTATTGTAACTATGTTGCATGCAAGCTGATTAAATTTAGCAGGTGTGGGTGATGTCCTTATGCTCTAAACAAAAACATTTGCTTCCAGATAAAATGTGCTGGTGTAATCCGATTATGTTATGACATACACATTTAAGTTAATAATGAGTAGTTTAGGTCTGCTTAAGTAAGTTTATGTAGAGTTGCTATCAGAAATATCTTATCTGCAGCAAAAAAGAAGTCAACACAATCTTATTTTGGAAAACTATGGCATAAATGTTATTGAGAAGTTGAGCTAATTGCTAGTCAGACTTGATCCTATTGTAGAGTTGATGTCAGTTGTATTAAAAAACTCAAACTTCACAAAATTCAATGGCGTACAAGCGGGGCTTCATTTGAGCTGGATCCTGCCAGAAAATAATAAGAGGAACGATCTTATTTTGACAGGGTGCTTCCGGTAACAGTTTGCTACGGATACGGCTTGGATACAACAACTCACAGGCTTACTAATAATAAAGTTATTAACAAATAAGACTGCCTTGAATGAGTGCAACTTATAATGGATATTTAAACTGGACATAATTACATAAACACTAATTTTAAGCACAACCTAAATCAATCTGCCTCTTCAAGTGAAGTGTTTCCACGTCTACCATTGAATAAACCTCCGCCCCTAAAAGAGTGAAGTGCTGAGCAGGAAGTCATACACGGGCATGAGCCTGTCACTGCACGATCTGTTCCGGAAGCACGATCCGTACCGTCAGCTCACTTGCGCATGTGTTAAAATAAATAATTTTGAATATGCTAGATTTACAAAAATGTACAGGAAATAATTAGTTCCAGCATTAACTATAAAGGTGTGCTAAATTATATCCTGTAAGCTTATTTATAAACAACACACTATGCACATTTTGATATTAATGAAATATATTTATGAAACAAACCATATTTATTAATATTAATTAAAATATATTTCTATACATTGATTAATTTCCCAAGACAACGTTATAATTCCATTTATAAATAAGAGCTGTCTTCATTTACTTTCAAAATTATAATTCAGTAGAAAAATGTGTATTGTTGATTGGACTGTAACATATTTACCTGTCAATAATTTACCTGTCAATGCACCCTCTGGTGGACCCATTACTGACAACAGAAAACCTTTATTTTAATAATAGTAATATTTTATGAGATTTCCTGTAGAAACATATCATCCTGGCAGAACTTGCTATCCACATCTCCAGCAAAAGTTTTATTTTCCAGGAAAAATTGCAGGTAGCCAAAGTAGAAATATTGAAAATCCATCCATTTTGTGATCTGCAACGTCTAAAGGAAGTGTTTCTTTTAGCGCATGCGCAAATGAGCTTCCGGAACAGATCATGCAGTGACAGAGCCCACAGGCAGCAGCAGGGCAGACAGCTGGAGGTTCACATGTGGAGTCGGACAACAACAAGCAGGGACAGAGACGGAACTGTCAAGTAAAGTGGGGCATGGGGGGCTGACAGAAGCGCAGTATTTACAAATGTAGGTACATGTAGATGTTGAGCAACCTGTTAAAATAAAAAATGTTCAGGGAAAGGACCTCCAGACCTAGACCACCACTACCACACCCGCTGCCGGCCCGCCCGCCATCTGCGTCCAGGCATCAATCGGTTTACAAATTAAGCCTTGAGTATAAGCAAATGGTCTACTATAGTCTTTTATATCCCAAATTTCATAATGCTCCTTATTAAATACAGTACATATGTTGTAAATATATTGTAGTATAAAAATTCATATAATCAATCAATCAATCAATCGATCAAAGTGCTTTAAATAGTTGAAATCTGTTCAGGAATTGTTGCTAATCGTATTGTTAGCTTGACTCCTATTTACAAATGTTGCACCTGTTTTTCAAACTGAAATTCAGAATTCATGTTTGTGCTGTTGTTTGACGTATATATATATATATATATATATATATATATATATATATACAGTCAGTCCTCGACCTACCAACGGGT
>JARVLU010000528.1:23626053-23638421 GCA_031762415.1 Simpsonichthys santanae | reverse complement strand
TTGGAACAAAAAAAAAAAAAAAAAAAAAAAAAAAGAAAAAATCCGCATTACTATAAGCCAGAGTGGAAGTGGCCAAAGCAGACGTGGCCTGAATCCCATTTTGAAGAAAAAAAAAAAAAATAATAAAATAAAAAAAAAAAATAATAAAATAAATAAATAAGATTTAGATTTGGAAAAAAAAAACAGCATTGTATTTGAAAAAAGGGAATTACATAAATAAATAAATAAATAAATAAATAAATAAGTCAAACCATCCATATTAATCCATCACATCATTTTTGATCTGAGAATAAAGTGAAAAAATGAAAATAAAAAAATAAATAAAATAAAACAAATAAATAAATAAATAAATAACATGGCCATTTGGTATATTTTTTTTAAATCCCTCAAGAAAATGAATAATGAAATAAAGTATTTACTTATTATTATATTGGATTATCAAAAAAAAAAAAAAAAAAAAAAAAAAAAAAAAAATACATGGACCCCACACCCTTCAGAGAGTTGTATTTGCATATTGTTACTGTACATTGTTCTGTTACGTGTTGCTAATAAAGTAAAACAAAATAAAATTAAAATACAGCATTTATGGTTTGGCTTAATGTAATTCATTTTTTTTCCAAATCTAATTCCATCCATCCATTTTACCCGCTTCTTCCATTTTTTGGGTCTTGGGGGTCGCAGGCGCCCATGTCCAGTGATCACTGTGCGGGGGGGCGGGGTACACTCTGGACAGGTTGTAGGTCCATCACAGGGACACACACAAACAAGAGAAACAAATATTCACTCTCTCACTCACACCTAAGGACAATTTAGAGTTACCAATCAACTGGGATTTGAACCGGTAACCTTCTCACTGAGAGGCAGCAGCTCTACCAGTTGTGCCACCGTGCTGCCCCAAATTTAATTTCATTTTTTTGAAATGCAATTAAGCTTTTTCAAATCCCACCATTTAATTCAGGTAAAAATCATTTATTTAGATAAGATGGCAGTTTGTAAAGGCCCAAAACATTTTAAAATGTTCTGCTGACAATAAATACGACATATAAAGCACTATACATTCAGCGTGATTTAATGGACTGTTGAACTTAAGCAGTGCTGCTGACCTTTTCCCATATAGCACTATTAGTTTTTCAATTGATTTCCCATCCACGCAGCCTTTGCGTCAGAGTTTGAATCAACTCACAGAGACATACGAGCCTTTTAGGAAAAAAGGTGATACGTCATGGTGGATTTTCAACTTTTTAATTTTTTATTTAATTAGTTTTGTTAAATCAGCAAGGAGCAACAAGCCTATACATCATTCTGTCCAGTTGGTCTTGTGAGAGATGCAATATGTGAGCCTCAGCAGTGAGATTTGGATCAGCTTCCATGCAAAAAAATTGTTCTGGTTTATTTTGAAAGTCCAAAACATGGTATCTACACCAGTTTATTTTGAAAGCACACCATTAGGAAGCACAACATCAATAGCAGTGCTTAAACCTTGAAGTAAGTGGATGTGGTAACTTCTCTGTTGCTTTAAACATGTTTTTTTTTTTTTTTGTTTTAACTGACAAGACAGCGATGATAATCAGACAAAAGCTTGCAGCTAAAACCTCCCTCACAGTCCTAATCTGTTAGTTAATAATGTGGCGAACATCTCCCTAAGCCTTTCCCAAGAGCCAAACTCAGAAGGTCAGTGCTGATATTAAACCTCTCATTTCTTAAACATGGGCACATGCACACAGAGAGAAAAGAGATAAAGTCAAAATAAAGATAAGTTTGACAAGGAGAAAAAAAAAAATCATGCTTACGGAGGGATAGAATGTCAGATGTCAAGGATGTAACAAAGGAGAGGAAGAGACATGAAATTAGGTGATGGGTGATAGAAGGGGGATAAGTAGGAAATTGTTTCAAATGGAGGTGAAAGAGGGGGGAAGAAATGATTGCCTTAATTAATAGACTGTAATATAGGACAATAATTCTGGGATCCGAGATAATATCAGTAAAAATGATGTGCTTCATCACAGAACACTGCAGATATACCACATGACCTTGACAGGGGGGGAAGAAGCAAAGGGGAAATTTAGAAACTTTTAACAGGAGCTAAAAATAACTTTCCTGCAGGCAAAGAATTAAAAAAAAAAAAAGGAAACGTAAAGAAAAAGTCAACATTATTTTACATAAAATCAAGCAGGAATAAACTAAATGCGTCAATTTTTTTTTTTGGTACTGCTGCTGATCCTTGTTAAGCAGCAGCCGACGCCGAGCTATCAATCAGCCAATCTCAGAACAGCAATCAGCCTGGCGTGTCAAGCCCGAGCTGCAGCAGCTAAATAGAGCTGCATGCTGCAAGCATTATTTTTTATTGTTACATGAGTGAGCAATCACAGAGCTACCAATTCAAATGGAACTGGGCACTTCTTCTTTGTCACAGTAACGGTACCATGACGATTGAAAAAAGAAGAAAAAAAAAACAAATCTACAACTTTTTTAACAGTCTCACTCCAGCACTGGCTGTGAAACTTGCTTCCAGAACTGGGAGGTACAGTGTCAAAGGACTTGACCATGCGTATTTCTTAAACTGGAATCAATGGAGTCTGTGTAGATGTGAGAAATAGTCGTGAACGGGCATGCATATGAAGCACTTGTACAAACTGATGTGCACAGATACGCGCTAAAGCGTACATCCTCAAATGTGAGCATGTCCACCTGCTCCCAGTGCGCCTAACTCCTTACTTAAGTGCACTCAAACACGCTGCTGGCAAGGTGTGATGGGAAAAGAGCTGCTGTCAGGTTCAGCGGTTGCAAAACGCACTGCCACATGTGTAATTTGAGCAGCTGAGAAGGCATGGATCACATCTCAGTCTCCTGAGCTTCAGCTGGCGTGCTATGGAGGACTGGAAAAGAAGGTGCGAAACAAATAAATTTAGAAGAGCATTAACACGCACGCACACAAACACATTTTTTTTTAACAGCTGCAGTTGTAGTGTTTCTGCTCGTTTCTTCAATCTGAAGTTCACTTCCAGTTTCATACCAATTATTTGTCAGAAAAACACTAGTGGTGCTCAACATAACATTCGCTCCAATAAAAAATAATCTTCACCGGCAGATAATTTTTCCAGACAGCACAGCCTCTGTTTCTCGTAGTCCTCATGAACACTCCACTTCAAACACAGGCTTGACAGAGCGTGCATGTGCACGCACTCTACTGTGTTCAGTTATTAGGAGTTCAAAAGAATTTAGGTTAATTAATGCAGTAGTAATGATGATTGGGAATAATGTCCATGGCTTTATGAAGATCAAAGCTAGACTCTTAAACAATACAAAATAACATTTTGTTACTCTAATCACATCATTTATGAAAAGCAGCATGAAATTCCAGTGTCAATGTATTTGTTAATCAAACCTAATTGGACATTAGTGTATTATTTGCATGTGTGGTTAAAAAAAAAGGAGGAATGGCCTCTCTCTATTGCACACAGTGAAAAGTGTTAGAAGAAGTAAGCAGCTCTAAACCCTAAGCACACATAGCCCACACGCTCTGTTATGGAGAACATGTCACAATGAAACTATCTTGTACATTTATACGTGTATTTTAGCTAGTTTACAGTCCATCGACATATATAGAAAGTTATGGAATAACTTTAGAGTTTGTTTGCAATCCAGTCGTTCAGAAAAAAGCAGGCAAATAGCACAATAACATCTGTCTTCTCACCAAACACTGGGCGTGACTGCCTGCAGGCAGCATAACACACGAAGAGCAGGCAAACACAAACTTTATTGAAAAAGTAAAAATTAAAAAAAGTTATATTATTACATCTGTTTAGGTTTGACTCCATGGGTTTGTATTTGCTTATTCAACAAGAAAATTAAATACATTATTTTTCCACATGTCATAGTTGGGAAAAACCAAAACAAACAAACAAAAAAAAAAATGTGTGAACCCCTTATGCACTAAAAATAGACACAATGGCACCAAAACAGGAGTATATAAAAAAATAATAATAATAAATAAATAAAAAGAGTAGCGCCAGACAGTCAATAACAAGTGGAAAGCACCAGCCAGAGCAGACACAGTAAGAATCGATGGACTTCTATAATGGCCCAAATGTCAGTCGTTTCCAACTTCTTTTAGATCTCAGTATTATTTTCTTTATTACTTTCTCCATAGCACAGTCACTTTGAAACTGAACACTGGTCACAACACAACAGTCTTTTTATGTGATGACCAGACTAGGGATGCACAATATTGGATTTTTGGCCGATATCTGATATGCTACTATGTTAAAACTTATTTGGCTGGTAACCAATACAATAGAGATTATTTATTTATTTTTTTCCATATGTTTCTCTGTTGTGGAATTAAAAAAAAATACATTATTCTGCATGGTCTTGGTCAGTTTGGCCTGCTACAAAATGCAGATGCTAAAAAGGGGGCTGAAAATGATGTAACACTTCAACTTGGATTATGTTTAATGTCAAATATATTCATGATATTGACTCTAACACAATGACAACACTCGAACAGTGCGAATTTGTAAAATTTCAAAAAACTAAACTCAGCCTGTTCACAAGCAACAAGTGAAAAAGTGCATAAGTAGTCATGCATTAATAGCTATAGTATTTGACAGTTTCTATAAAAAAAAAAAAAAAAAAAAAACAGAAGCCTTTTATATTGGTGGTAATTTTACGGAATGGCCAAAGTCTGATATTTAACTGTATCGCTAATATCGTCAAATACCATTACCATGCTGATAATATCATGCATCCCTAGTCCTGACAATTAAAACTCAACAAGCAGAAAAAAGAGTGTCAATATTGTCCTTGCTCTCAAATCATCATTATAACTTATTCAGAACAAAGATTATTATAAACACACTTAAAAAAAAAAAAAAAAAAAAATCTCAAATTAGACATTTTTGGATATTTGTCTCCATTTGAGAAAAGGTGCAAATAAATACATGCACTTTGACACACTTGTGACGTGTTATTAATTTTGCTTTACACATTGAAACCACAGAAATGGAAAAACATCTGAGCTGTAACAAGAGGTCAAGCAAAAAGTGAGAACTTAAGAGGCTTTGTTGGGAAAATGTCTAAACACACGTTACTGGTGACTGCATGTGTGGTGAGGACACTTAGAAAGAAGAAAAATAATAATAAAAAATAGAGAATTGAAAATAAAATAGCAAATCAGATGTAAGAGAGGGTAACAATGATTGAAAAAAAAAAAACTTTTAAAATTGTATTTATGTAGTGTCATAAATAAATAATGTCATAAATTGTATCACATCCTCCACCGTGCAGAACAAGCAGCTTGACAAAATGCCATTTTCATAGAACACGCTTATAAACAGCAGCACCCTCGTTTGTTGGCATGCAAAAGAGGAAACCATGTGTGAGTACTTGTCCAAATAAAAGGCATATGCACCCCCCCCCCCCACCCCAACACACACAAACACAAAGCATAGCTGCAGACCCTCTGTAAGCTGCGCTGCAGACTCGCTGTAATGACATCCAGGTATGTTTGCTCTTCATTTTACACGGCTCATCGCAGCTCCAAGCAGGGCGTCAACACTGGAGGGGAGTCTCTGCTGTGGGTGCGTGTCAGATTCTTGCAGTGTCCTTGTGCACATCTGTCTTGTAGTTTGTACTTGTACTTTACTTCCTCCATGTTTGCGTTGATTTTAGGGTGCGTTTAAGTAATTTTGTCAGTTCTTTAGCTCATTTAATCAAAGTCGTGCGCACAGAGACGTACACATTTTGAACCCTCTACTAGCTTGTTGACATTCCAGTAGCTTGGCCTCTTTGTCTGCGCCAAACTCTTCTCATTCAAAACAGACGTCCACTTTTCTTTTCTCCTGCTCTTTGCTCTCTCTCTCTCTTTCACACACACAAACACATGTACGCACATGCACACATGCATACACGCTCAATTCCACGTACAATTTACCCCGTTTTTACCTGGTACATCATAAAAAGGAATTTAAAAGAATTTAAATCCTTATAACTACGGTACTAAATATACATTATTTAAACTTTTTTATTTATTTTATTACTCAAGGGGAGAGGTGGTGCAGAGGTTAGAGAAGGCGAGCCTGTGGTAAGAAGGTTGCCAGTCTGACTCCCCAAAGCAACAACGTCAAAATGTGGGTGGGATTGGTGAAACTCCCACGCCGGACTCTACCCTCATTTGCCCGACACTGGGCCCTTGAGCAAGGCCCTAAACCTCCCCATCTGCACCCTCAGGCTCTCTGCTCCACACAGAGGGCTGTGGTAGCTCTGTGGTTTGTGGTTGTGTGTTAGAATTTTAAATAAAATGTGAATGTTATACAGATTTGACATTACTTGGACTACTGCCACCACATATTCTTTCGGTTTCTTTCTTCAGGGGGTGCTACAGCGAGCAAACTTGCACAAAAAATTGTAAATTGTTTTAGATCAAATGCCCTTCCTGAGACAACCTGGGCTGTGCGGAGCAGGAAGTTGCTATCTAAGGCACCCAGGGGAGCATATGGTGGTGGTTAAGGGCCTTGCTCAAGGGTCCAGAGTGGGGCAAATGAGTGGGGGCAGGTGTGGGTGTTTCACCTACCCCACCCACATTTTGATGATGTCGGTACCAGGAGTTTAACCAACGATCATCAAATCACAGGCTCACCTTCTCTAACCTCTACGCCACCACTCCCTAACGGCACTTAAACTTTGTTTATACACATATGGTCTTTACATATATAATTTTAGCTATTTTATTATGTTGATTGTTGAAAAAAATGGTACATTATATTATTTTGTCTTAAAGGAGGTTGGTTATGAAAATAAAATAATTATTAAGATGCATTAATCGCCCCTTATTTCTGTTCACTGACATGTCATGGCCATTGTTTGAATACTAACTTAATAATTCCAGTTCCTAACTCAAAACGTCTTCATTGATTCTGCCTTTACTTTCCTGGTTGCAAACATTAGGCAACATAGTCACTTGACATCAGTCCACACCCCTCACCTTAGACGGTGCCAGATTCTTAGCAGGTCTAAAGAAATAGTGTGGATTCTGATGAATAACAACCTGAGAATGTTGTTTTTTACTAATCCTGGATCAACGTGTAAAGTACATAACCAGTTTTCTCTTTTTGTACAAATGCCTTAGTCACAAACCCAAAAAACCTGCGCATGCACATTTAGCTGTTGAAAGACACAGATGCTCTGCGTCTCAATGCTGAAGACATGAGTGCACGTGTGTTAACACCACAGTTCAAGACAGGAGCATTCGTGTCTTACAAGCCTGTCAAAGACAAATATAATCAATGTGTCCATTCCCATGAGCGCACATGCACATGCATGTTATTTAATTAACTATTATGTTTTTGTTTGTTTGTTTTGCATCCTGTTAGGCTCGGACACATCTGAGACGGACGGGGATTTATACCAAAAACGAAAATACTGCCACATCAAAATATGTGACAAAGGCAAAAAAGCAATTTTAGAGTCATGTTTTTATTCAAAGCATGATACTCTGAATAAAACCTATATTTTTTTATTTATATATTTATTTATTTAATGTGTATGTCTCCCTTTCAGTTGATTGTTTTCTTCCATTAATGGCATTTTTAAACATTCTGAGTTATTTCCATGTCAAGTGGTCAGCTGGGAGACAACACTCTTGACCAACTACTCACACTTTGCTCTGTTGACTAATTCATGGCACTTTATCTGAGACTGATACTAACCCTCATCTGATGGCGGCGGTGGTGGGCGGGGTGGGCAGATAATGAGATAACTCATCATAATCCCATGGCTGCTCACCTACGCTTTGACAGGACATTACACTGCATAACGACCTGTTAGTCCTGGAGGATTATGCAACGCAGAGTCCCAAGGCAACAGCGAAGCTGCATGTCTGACAATGATGGAGAAAGCTGTGCTTCTGTTTCTACCTTAAGGGCATGCACATGTGCATATTGTACAGAGTGAGCCTGTTATCTATTAATAATGGGACAATCTCCTAAACTGTTAGACCCTGCTGCCACTTGTAAAACTCAGTCCAAAAAATAAAATAAATACAAATCATCAAAATCCCCCAAGTAAGATCCACATTCATTTTTTTTCAGTATGCACTTATCTGGATAGATGGATAGATGGACAGATGGACAGATGGACGGATGGACAGACGGACGGACAGACGGACGGGCGTACAGACAGACAGACAGACAGATCTAACGTATGAAGATAATGTTTACGCATATGTTTTATGGAACTATTTTAAAGGAATATGTAGTAAAAAAATAAGTATAGTTGTGGGTTTGGGGGCAGAAATAAACAAAAAACAAATAAATAAATGTTGCATATTGTTGAAATGACCAGTTAAACCTTGACATTCACACAGTTCATTACAAAATGGTGCATACATCCTGCAAAGGACATGATAATGAGACTCCCTTGTGATGTGTTTTCAGTGCACGTTGTTGATTAAAATATGTCTTATGAGTCTTTTGCTAGTTTGAATTCAAAATCCGTTGGGGGAAGCTAAAGTCCCCTGACAATGCAATTTCAAGAAGCATGAAGTGACTGAGCCTGTGTATGACTTATTCCTAGTGTAGGAAATCACATCTGAACAATAACAGATCAGACTGTCCTTGCACAATGTCATGGACAATAAATAAATAAATAAAAAAAATGCCCCCAAAAAAACGTAGATGCTCACACACATTTGAGGACAAACAAGCTCGCTCCATCTGTCTTTGTTGCTTCATCTACAAGGACATGGAGTTCTCTCAGAAAAGCTGTAGTGTTTTGTTGGTGTTTCTGATTATTTTTCTTTCTGAAGTTCAGTCAGTGTTGCCTTCTCTCGCTGCTACTTGCAGAAGTATTGGCACAGAGCCATGTATCCAGACATTCTCTTTTCAACAAGTTTTCTAAAGAAATGCAAAATGACAACAGCACAAGCTTAAAGTGACAGGACACAAGAAACCTTTTTTTCTTCTCCTTTTCATTCCAGAAGGCATTAAAGGAAAATAGGAAATCTCGCGGCAGACAAACACTCAAAGCAATCAGAGATAGAATCCATTCTAGGTGCTATTGTCTTGACGCTGTCATGATACTGATGTCTTTATTCCAAAATGCGCTCTGTTAGGGTTTTATTGCTTTTCTCAAAGTAAGACGTTCAGCTTTGGAAAACACATAAATAAAGATAAAATGCCAGTGCAATCTTGAAAGAATAAAAGCAACACAGAAAACTTGATAAAAACAACAAAAAAAACCTGTCAAATAATTTTGAATTTTTGTAAAACAAAAAACAAATAAAAACATAAATTGAAACAGTAAGTCATTATCAGTTTGCCTTTAAACAAAAGTTTTATTCATATTATTTTATTTTTTGTCATTAAACTTTTTTTAAGTATGTTTTGGTTTTACATTTGAATTCCACATATACCATTGTTAATAACTCTTGGGCACCAACTATTTTCATAGCTGCTATCAACTGTCACTCTTTCTGGGGTGCCTTTATTGACCTATATGCATAAATGCATTATGGTGTCATTGTACAATATGTTGCAGCTTTATGTTGTGAGGTCTTTTTTGCATCTTTTATACGGTTTCCTGGCCAGGAAATTGTGTGAGACATGATTTGTTGGGGGGTCTTCCTCCATCCTTGTGTTTTCTTTTTCTCATCTGCTTATATGTTTTATGTAAAAGGTCTCTCTTATAAACGAGTCTATGAGGCTCAATGGGAACTAACCTGTATAAATAAAGGTCTAATAATAACAATAATAACTGCTTTTCATTGTGTCTTTTCCATATTTGCCATGGATTTTGTTGTAGTGTTCTTATTCCACTCTTACATGATTACATTCATAATTTATTTATTTATTTTTATGTCTTGCATCTCTGTGAATTTGAATGAAGATGAGTATGTTGATAATGACACCATATTTTTCACCTTACAAGTCGCACCGCCCTATAAGACGCATCAGTACAAATATGTCTAGTAAAGCAGAAAAATCCATAAATATACCACTTTGCCCTATAAGTTACAACTATTATGCTTCACCGCTGACAACCTGGAAATGTGGGCCGGTGTTGTGCCAAAAATCGATTGGCTGCCAAATGGTGGCCATGGGGGCGTGCACAGGAGGACTTTAACAAGAGTTTAATAAGATTAACACTTAAAAACAATTATTTGTTTGCTCAAAATTATAGTAAAGGTGTGTCTCAGTCTAACGTTTGCTTACTAAATGCACTATAACGGTCAAATCAGCTGCATTTCAAACGCCGATACGCAGAAACATGAATGGGCAGAGGGCGACTCGCTGTGCATTTCTTCAAAATTTAACAAGCTACCCACCTACAAACAATGTTTGCTTGCTCAAAATTATAGTAAAGATGTGTCTCAGTCTAACTTTTCCTTAATAAATGCAGTTTGATGGTCAAATCAGTTGCATTTTCAAAAGCATTTTCAGGTATATGAACAACGACAGGAGGCAGAGATAGATTGAATATTTATCTGCTCCAAACCACCTGATTTGAATCGAGGTTATTTACACACTTCTGCAGAACATGAATATACAATAACTGGTAAGTCAGGTGTGTTGGAGCAGGGAAACAAGCAACACATGCAGTAAAGTGACTGACAAGTACCAGGAATGGACATCACTGGTCTAGATGAAGGTCTGATGCATTTAAAGTAGCAGGGAGCCTGGAATACACAGTCTTTTGTTTAGACTTATATTATGACTGACTTAAATGTATGTTAATGTATGCTATCTTCACTTTTATAGTAGTGTATTTGTTGAGTTTATAGTTTTATGCTTGTTTGTGTTAGTGTACAGCAAATTGGCCAACAGTGTTGTTTTAAAGTGCTTTATAAATAAAGTTGTATTGTATTGTATTAAGAAATCCATTTTTCATCAGTTTGCAGCATCAGTTATGCGTAGTGCTGGATGATTTTAGTTTTGTACCTTTTCTGTACAATTCACTTTTTCTCATTTAAAAAAAGCAAATTTTTACAATTGTTTAAGGTTCCTCAGATCATTGTGTAAATGGTTAATACTAATTAAAAATAAATAATTATAGGCAAAATGTGTTTGGATTGACAACAAAATATGTTTTTTTGTAAATTCCTTTTTTTTCTCTCCAAAATATTCTTCGTTTTGCTAAAGACCTGGAGTTTTACTGCCAATTGGGTCTGTGCTTGTAAACTAACTGTGGGATGCACTTTGATAAAACTGAGCTCTGTTCTAAAACATGTGGTAAAACATTTGAAGGAAAAAAAAAAAAACTGCCAAGAGAAACACGTTTGTCGTAATAATGCACAGAGCCATATGTCTGTTTTACATAAAAATAAAAAAATAAAATAATAATGACTTGTTGGAAACACCTTTTTTTCCTATTTAGAGAAACATCACTTAAGTGCAAATCAAGATTTACTGCAGTGTGAATAAGAAAGAACGGGATAATAAATTACATATAAATAAAGCATTACAAATATATATCACTGGGTATATTCTGGAGCCCTTTCAAATTGTGTGATGTATAGCATTGGTAGCAAAAGTGCTTAGGTTTCTTTTTGTACGGCAGAGTGGTTGGGAATACATCAACGCACCTTTATAACCACCACAAACGACAGGATGCAATAACAGCTACCTTTGTCAAAGTCAAAGCAATAAATACAACTTAAAGCATTAATATAATATTCCTTTACTTTTTATTTTCACAAGATAAAATATACTGTACAGTAAATGCAAATGCATTATAATGCACAGGGTTTAGCTGCACCACATAACTGTAGGTTCATCAGAAAATATAGCTTGAAGAAGAAATTAAGAAATAACTGTAAAAACAGTTTACAGATCCAGTCATTTAGTTAGTCAGCAAAGCACCAACTGCATAAATCCTAATGGGATTATGAGATGTTTGTCAAATGCAATGTAGAGGAACACACACACACACGATATAAGTGCATCTGTACTCAATGTTCTGTGTATGTCTGTGTTCATTGCTCAGAACAAAATGCTTTGAAGCTAAATTTACTGCTCCAGCTCCAAAATGCTAAACACCACCTGACCCTTAAACTGTCACGTCACACTGTTCAATTGTTATTTGTCATCAAACGCCGGCTGACTGTGACCCACGGTAAGCCTCATTAGACTTCACTTTCTACTAATGACTCACTTTCTGCAACACACAAACCAACATGCACACACACAAGCAGGAATCAGCCTCATTTTATTATTTGGTTGGTTGAAAATCCTGTGAAATATGGAGAGTGTGTATGCTGCCTGCTGGTATACAATGCAGCTCAAGGACAGTTTCACCTGAGCCTACGTCTCCACTTTCATCTAAAGTGTGTTTTTTTTTTTTTTTTTTTTTTTTTTTTTTTTTTTTTTTTTGTT
>JARVLU010000528.1:23581183-23591377 GCA_031762415.1 Simpsonichthys santanae | reverse complement strand
TATATACTGTATATATATATAATGAAAGTACATGTGACCAAACTTTTATAGTAATCATGCATGCATTTGTGAAAATGTATATGTTTAATTGGAAAAAAAAAATATATATATCTAACAGCTGATGATGGGGTAGATGTATGGCAGCCGACTCGAGACCTGAAAGTCCCAGGTTCGAATCCCGGCCATTCCCACAGTAGTGGTGTCTCTGAGCAAGACACCTAATCCCTAATTGCTTACCAGGAACTTATAGCTGCCCACTGCTCCACCAGGGTGTGTCTCAGGTGTGATGGGTTAAATGCAGAGAACCAATTTTGTCATTATATGGGGACATACAATGATGACAACATATATCACTTTATTTATGTATCATGAACAGTTGTTGAGTTGGTCCTATGTTCAATAATACATATAGTGATAAAGGGGAATGACTGCATGTAAACAGTTGCAATGGCTCACAATATCGACCATAGTGGAGATTATTATGTTTCTTAAGATTATATGTGTCACTACCAGAGAGAAATGACAAAAAGTTCAAATAATGTTTCAATGAACAACAAACAAGAAGTTCACCTTTTTAACAATTCCCCTTTGATGTAACTTTCTGTTTCACTGTGACAAAATAGCTCAAATCATTGTGTATCATGTCAAATTTATTTAACGTTAAAATGCTTTCTTCTATTTTTTTTTTTTTGTTTTGTATTTGTATTGTATGTTACAGACACTTTACATTCCTTTTCCATTTTTGCATTTAGAAAATAATATATTTGTTTTCCCCTAAATGATACACAACAATAACTAAAAACAGGATGATGATAAATGATAAAGATGTATCTGAACATTCTGCTGGACTCTCTAAACTGCAGACTAAAAACAAACACACACACACACAAAAAAAAAAAAAAAAAAAAAAAAAAAAAAAAAAACAGTAAATGCAAACATGGCTTATAAAAGCAGATGAAATAAACACTAACAAAAAATCCAGTTTATGAAAGATGAGCTATGAGGCAATCCTAAACAGCGGAAAAAAAACATAAAAGAATGAAAAACGATTGAACAGAAGTAATCTCGCAGCATTGTTAAGCTCCACAATGGCATGATAAACGTTTGCTGGCAAAGAACAGTACTGTAATGGTTTTTAATGTTGGGAGGTGACTCAGAAAGAGGTGATGAGGGGATGGGTGTTAATCTAAGGCTTTCAAGTTGCCTTATCTATACATTTCAATGAGCAGAGGCTCACTCATAGATTTTTGCTGCTTTATTTTAGATTATATTCCATGGCCCATGTGAAATGACTGACAATTGCTGTCAGATCCCACTCTATTACTCAAGCGCACTCTCACACACATGCATTTATATTGATTTCTAGACTGCAGGTTGTGGAGTGGAATCAGTGTGGAGTGAGATACAAGAGTGATGTGCATATCCAAAAAGAATGAGCCAAGCAGCTGGGAAATGGCAGATTCTGCTTGTCCATCAAACATAATAAAATTTTTAACAAGTAATTCATGATTTTCAATTGATTCTAATAAACATTACATGTGCTATTCCCTGTGAAGCCCAATTTAAGATCATTGGTAGAGTTAGATCAGCCTTTTTTTTTTTTTAAACTTGAGAAAAAGTTTTGAACAATCAGTTATTTATCCGCTACTACTTTGAGTATCCTGAGTTAGAAGAGAGAGTTAAATTATATAAGCTAACAGCTTGTTTGTGGAAAAGTGGAACAAAGCGGACCTTCTTCTTAGAATGACTTTAATTTAAAGCTTTAATTCACAATTCATGCAACTGTTATTTTATAAACCTCAACAATGCTATCACTATGCACTTTCTGCCATACGAGTCGCTTTGCTGTATACGTCGCATCTATTATGCGTCACCGACGACGACGACCGGGAAATGTGGGCCCGTGTTGTCCCAAAAATTGATTGGCTATTGTCCCAAAAATTGATTGGCTGCCAAATGGTGGCCGCAGGTGTGTGCACGGGAAAACTTTAACAATAACTTAACACTTAAAAACAATTGTTTGCTCGACATTATAGCAAAAGTGTGTCTCAGTTGAAAATGTCCTTAATAAATGCACTTTAATGGTCAAATCAGCTGCATTTTGTCTGAACAGTGCGGCACAATGCAGCTGATTTGACGTTTACTCCAGGAGTTCTAGAGCGAGTCAAAGGTGGCCTGTATGGCAAGCCAAGTGCCTCATTAATAGCCACTTTTACCTATTAATGACACGCTTGGCTTGCCATACTACTCGAGTGACATCTAGTGTCTGAAAATGGTAGTGTTCAAAATCAGAATTAATAAAAACGGTCAAATATCAGTCAAACAATGCACCCCTTTGGTGTATAGGTCGCAGGGCATGCCAAATTATGCAAAAAACTGCAACGTAAACAGCCAAAATGATGGTACTTTTACATCACACAGATATTCTGGCACACCCATTACCATTTTTTGCAGGCTGTGTCCCATACTATAACAGTGCTATATTCAGCTGCAGCCACCATTAGCTGTGAAAATAACCATATAATGCTGTGTATGTGTGTAATCCCATGTATCTAATTCAACCCTAAACTATTTTTTAGCTCGAGTTTTCAGTAGTGACCTATGAAAATACTTTGAGTGCAATGTGTCACTGTCAAATATTCAGATAAGTTACTTAATAAAGTGTATTGGGCAGGTAGAAAAATAAAAGGAAAGCATTTCAGGGAGGCAACTGAAAGCCAGATCAATGTCAAAGAAAGAAACAAGGTAACCCTGCAGGGGCTTTTTACAACTCCAAACTCTCTGATCTTCACACCCAGTGACATACGACCATTTCTCCAGAGGCCATGATGCTACTGCCACCCAACAACTTCTCATTTTACTTTTTTTTTTTTTTTTTAAATCTCAAACACCTTCCCTGGGATTCAGCTCGCCATTTGTACTACTCTGTCTGACACTCACCTTGCACACTCCATCTGTCTCTCTATGTCTGACTTTCCATATCTGGTCTCTGTGTGTGTTTTGCTGCACCTGCAATGAAGAATTCTGGCTGCAGAAGGTGTGAAATGAAAATATATTGATTTGTCTGCCTGTGTAGAAGTGTGTTTATATGTGTTTGTGGATATGACAGAGAAAAAGAGTTGCCCTTAAAGTCATCTTGAAGGAAGTACATATGCTCCTTGTTAGTGTTCTTGTGATGTGAGTAAATAAACAATACAACTGTGAAGTTGACTTCATGGGGTAAAATATGATTGTAAATATGCTAAACTGTTCATTCGTTTTTTTTGCATTGCTGTCATATTTATTGGAGTTAGACATGCGATGAATTAATTTAATCATGCTTTACTTATTTATTTCCACATTATTTTAGTAAAGCTCCAATACTGTATGTGGCTCTGTGGAATAATAATCCTGTTTTATTGGATAATGAAACGGTTCATGCAACCCCGCTTAAATTATTTTGATGCCTTTGCCTTAGCTATATTATGGAGAGCAAGGCAAAAATAAATAAATGTGAGAAATGTCATCAAAACAACAATTAAGTAGGATTTTCTCCTAATCTCCACTGAAGTATTAATACTCATCACAGTTTATAGACCACACATTTTTCTAACTGGTGACCAAACAAACCATTGTTTCTGCCTCAACACAAGCCAAACAGATGGCTAGGAATTATAAATGAAATAAATATTAACTAGATTTCTAAACAGCTGTGCTCAGTTTATTCACTTCCAACGCTTGTTCCTGTCCTCTTTGTTGCTGCCACTTCTGAATTCAAGTCACTCTGCTCATCGGCTCAGTTTGAACTCTATTGCCCTTACATGAACTATTTGATTCTATCCTCCTCCGCTCGGATGTCAACTTTTATATCTCTGACATCTTTACCTTCTCAACAGATACAAAAGGTGAAAGAGATGAAAGAAATGGTTTTGTATGAGTGCTAAATAGATTTGTGTTGTGAGCATGAACACTTTCTTGGTTCCTTCCTAGACAAGTACTATCCTTAGATTAATTACCATACTTTACGCTGTACACGTCACACTGCCGTAAAAGTCACATTAGTCCAAATATGTCTAATAAAGTGGGGGGGAAATAAATAAATAAGTTGGTTCGCCATATAAGTCACATCTACTATGCGTCACCACTGACGCGTCGCGTTTGTTATGCGTCACCACTGACCACCCAGAAACATGGGCTAAATAAGTCACTTTGCCATGTTAGTTGCAGGGCATCCAAAGTTATGCAAAAAGGTGCAACTTATATGGTGAAAACTATGGTAATAAATAAATAAATAAAAGGCCATTATAGATAAGTGCAGTATAAGGCAGCCACCATGAAGGTCAAACAAGAGTGATATCATCCTTTCAACTGACTGGCTATAACGTTTCTTTTCAGAAATCAGAAAGAGGTCACATGCATCTACACAAGAATGTATAGATACAATTCTGATTAAAGGGTCAACATCACTGTTCTTCTAAAAAAAAAACTAAATTAAAAATTAAATTTGCCATGGATGATCGGCTGATTAGCTGCATAATGTCAAAATATGCATACATGTAAAGTTTCTCTAACATTTTTGTTAAACAGCAGTGCATATATTTTTTATTTTTTATTTATTTTTTTTATTTTTTAACCACCGAAATTATAATATGGATTAATTCAGACAGACACTCTGCAGCACTAAAAAGTACAGTGGAGTTTATCTGAAAGTGTGGGTTGTGAAAACTCTCAGGACTGAAGTTCACATTGGCATGGAACTCCTTTGTGTTTTTATTTTATTTTTTATTCCTATTTTCAACATAGAGATATGTTGCCCACACTGATGAATACAGATGATTAAACAGCTTGCATGGAGAGTGGATGGGGGTTCAGTAACCGGTGCAGTGCAATTATTTTTCACCTCAAGCTCCACCTCAAATTTTGATCTTTTCCTCCTCTCAATTTGAATTAATTAATGCAAGGTTCAAACTGTATTTTCTGAGCTTCAAAGTGGACAAACTACTGTGTGAGCTCCACATTAACGCCGTTCTGCGTTGAATAAACGTGCAACAGAGACTCTTCCTCTCGGCATGTACCTGCAAACGCTTTGAGAGGAAGCTGCGTGATGTGACTACTCTTGCTTAAACATTTGCCATACAAACAATTTATTGGTAAAGTAATTTATCCTGTGAGTCATGGATAGTTTTAACTCCAGAAAATAAATATTGTGATGTTTAGGTCTTTCAAGGTTTTAAAGCCATGGAATCTTGTTACACCCCTATTATCTTTTTTTTTTTTTTTTTTTTTTTTTTTTTTTTTTTTTTTTTTTTTTTTTTTTTTTTTTTTTTTTTTTTTTTTTTTTTGTTGTTTTTGAATACCCCCAACTAGCATCTTTTACTTTCATCCTTTATAACCTTGTTTCTTCATTTCAGTTACATTAGTCCTTTTTTATCACTGGGCTTAGGAAACCATGCCCCCTGTGATAAGTAGGGATATAGCGTCCAAGTTAAGTTTCACTCCCAGTCGCCCTCATTATCCGCAAATAAACAATTTAAATTGAAATATTGTAATATTTTAAATAAACAATCCATTGAAATTGTAGATAAGTGCAGCAGGACAGCTAAGGGTTAACCTTTCACGAACACGATACAGCATGGCGCAGAAATGCACTTCCTGATTAATTACACTGTAACAGCTGAACATAGAAGTTCTAAAATAATTAAAAATAACTTTTAACGCTCTTTATATCTTGTGATTAAGACGCTTATATGATGTGACATACTTGGAATTTTAGGTTGGAACACAAAAGTTGATCCATACAGCTGGACAGCAAGGGGTTAATGCTTCACAAAGCTGCTTCAGAGGAGGAGAAATGTGGGCGTGACAGAGAGCCGCAGGTGGAAGAGAGCAGAGATCATGACAGGCTGCAGGTGGGAGCTTCTCCCTGCACCTGTGGGCTGCACAAAGGCGCTAAATTGTTTAAAATGATTTTGTTTAAATAAGCAATCTATGCTGGTCGTGTGTCTCATCCGTCAATCAGCCGATTGTGTCTCATGTCCACTTTTACTTTGAAAAATTGCAAAAGAGCGAGTATGCAAAAGTCAAACTGCGAAGTAGCAAGGGACTACAGTACACCTCCTTCCCTGCATTCACCTTTCATTTCACTTTTTCTTTGCTCCCCCACCACCCTTCATCCTCCTCTTCCTTCTTCCCTTTCCCTCCACTCTCTTCCTCTTCCCTTGTAAGATAATACATTTGCAGCCTGAGTGATCTATTGATTCTCTGAACCTCAGCACCCTCCAGAAAGGTAATTTTTTTGAGAAGGAAAGAAGATTAGACAAAAAAAAAAAAAAAAAAAAAAAAAAAAAAAAAAAAAAAAAAAAAAAAAAAGCAGCACATTTCAAGGTTAAATGGGCTGCACTTGCTTTATTTATCGGTGGTAATTTAGCTGCTTTTTGATGAGGATGATGTGAGATGAGTAAATGTGCAATGTTTGGTCTTCTTCCTCTACGTTATGTGTTTATTTTTATTTTTTCCTTTCGCATCATTTCAGCCAACAGATCAGAAGCAAAACTGCAATGTGCAGTTCAAGGATGAAATTGCAAAGTGTTGACCTTCTTTCACTTTGAAACTTCTGTTATTTGTGTCCACAAAAATATACATGTATTGCACAATTACATCTTCAACATGAAATCAAGGTCATACAAAGCTTAGTACTATATCTTCTTTTTAGCTACTGAGATACTTAAACCTTAGTCTAAGTGGTGTAAGACTAAAGTTACCTTTCTTTTCTTTATGAACGTTTTTTAGAATAACTGGTCTAATTTTTAATTATTTGTTAAGTAATGTATTTAATGGGAATACACACATGTTCTTCAAAATTTAAATTAATTGATAAGTGCATTTAAGGAGTGTGTAACAGAACATCTCATATAACTCATTCAGCTTTAACGTGGTATTATCTGTTAAAAATAAATCATCCTTGATTAGTTCTGAATTTATTTTTCTGGATTTTGGTTCTCTAATTTTAATACTTTTGGAACTACCCACAAATTAGTTTGAAAGGAATTTTACTTTTTTTTTTTTTTTGTTGTGTGTTTGTTTTTTATGTTTTCTTCAGTTTCCAAACTGCTTTTCCAACACTGACAGTAGCTTCAGCTTGATTATCTGAGAGCCAAAATCCACATTTTATTCCATTTTCAACCTCAAGACAGTTATTGAACAGTCTGGCAGCTGATCCACTAAAAGGAAACAGGACTTTCAGTGTACTTTCATGAGAGGAATGATTTATATTAAGGGAAGCACAGGCGGCAGATTTAGGAAGAAAACCACAGGAAGAAAGCAGAAAGACTTTTAAACACTAACCGTTTCTGACAGGACCTAATAGTTCTTGGCTTTTTCTCTGACCTGAGCCAATCATCACTTCAGGTCCACATTTCAGAATTATGATTCCAATTAGGAGAAAGAAATACACTTTACTGTCAACCACAGGTTTTAATATGCCATCCCTCATTAGCAAAAACGTATTTAATATGAGAAATGTTGAACCTCCATAGGCATTAAATTACCTTTTTATAAACAGGGTTATGTCAACAACAACAACAACAAGCATTCACTTCTTCATACACTGAGATTGACAGGTCTGCTTAAAAACAAATAAAAAATTGGTTCACAGAGTTGTTTTTTTTATTTTTTATTTTATTTTTTTGTAATGAGTGCCACATACTTGCTTAAAGGATTGAAGTATTGTTTTAAAAAAGGGGCAGATATAATAAGATTTTTTTTCTTCTTTCTGCTACCTTTTATTTTATATTTTATATTCTTATCGTTTATGGGGTTGTTTTGTATTGTATTTTAAAATGAATAAATGTATAAATAAAATAAGTAATGTATGTTACCTGTGCTTACAGCATAGCATACATTAATCCTTTACTTAGAATGGCAAGTCTTAGGTGAAAAAAATAGTGTTGTGCAAGTTCATATTTCACAAGATTAAAGTCTGATCACACTCATTTTTTGGCTTCTCAGATCACACTGTTCGCTGGTTCTCAAACTATCTTGCAGGTCAGAGGTAATGTGTTTGATAGAATGGTATTTCATCTAGCTACCTAACCGTTACCAATGGTGTGCCACAAGGCTCAGTTTTAGGTCCCATTCTTTTTGCAATTCATATAAATAATGTAGGTCAAAACATTCCTGACACATCCTTGCATCTCTATGCTGATGACACAATTGTTTATTGCCAAGCTAACACAGTTACCAAGGTTTTCCAACTTCTAAAGACTGCATTTGACATCATTCAGCCAAATATATTCCATCTCAACCTGGTGATAAATGCTGACAAAACCAAAGGGAAATTGTTTTCCAACAGAAAGTTGGTGCCAGCAACTCTTCCTCCTATCTCATCCATGCATAGTGTTCCTATTTGGTTTGTAGATTCTTACAAATATATGAACATTTTGGTCAATGCACATCTCTCTTTTAAACCATGTATCAAAAACTTGATAAAGAACCTGAAATTAAAACTGGGTTTCTTTTTCAGAAATAGATCTTTCTTAAATCCGAATGCCAGAAAACACCTTGTAACCACTACCTTCCTACCGGCCATTGACTATGGTGACATTATTTACACGAATGCTTCTGCCAGCTTGTTGCAGATGTTAGACATTGTGTCCCATGACAGGCTAACATTCATAACTGGTTGTAACTACCATACCCATCACTGCACTCTGTACTCGTTCATCAGCTGGTCATCATTGTGTACACATAGGCTTTAACACTGGTTCATTTTCATTTATAAAGCCCTCCTTGGTCTGCTACGTTCTTATATATCCTCCCACATGTCACACCATCAGTACAGTTACAACATGCACTCTCAGGTCATCATTACCTGCAGTGTTCCCTCAGTGCAGACTGAACTTGGCAAAAAGGCCTTTTCCTATTCAGCTCCTGTACCTGGAAGACCTTGCAACAGGAACTGAAGTTGCCCACCTTGATTTATTAAAGGGGTTTCAAACATGTGATAATGTCCATAGTAAAGTCAAAGCAAATATGTTCTTGCTTTTAGTATTTCACCCCGTTTTACAGCACAATGATGCATTGTAGTCATTGTCTATTGCTATTGTTGCCTGTACGTTATATGTTCTGACTGGAACAGGTCCCTTTTATAAATGAGTCCTTGTGGCTCAGTGAGACTAGCCTGTATAAATAAAGGTTGAATGAAAAAAATAAAAATAAAAAATAACTTAGTTGCTGCTCTACTTTAATAATATTCTAATTGTGTTTGAACACATCATTCATCAAAACAATAACTTGTGAATTTCTAGATTAAATACAAATATTGGAGAAGGGCATATACTTTACTAATGGAGGATCCCCACAAATATAGTCTCTTAGAGCCTGACTGCACAGCGCACACAGCAGAAAAGCAGCTCATACCCTCAAGGTGAAATACCGTGAGCCCTTTCTTCATGGAGTAGCTAAAGGTTTGACCTGAAGTTGTTCAGTTTACAGCAGATATTCACTCTTGAAAAGCATGCAGGTCATTGCCAGAATGAGCTGCTCTCAATTCAATCGCTCAGATAAAAAGTAAAAATAAACAAAGACCAAAGTCCATAGAAAGTATTAATGCTCCTAATAAATGTGCTCATTCAAAAGCATATGTGCATTATACTGAAATATTAACACTTGCACTATATTATTAATTTTTGTTTTACATTTACATTGCAAGCATTGGAGAACTCTGGACATGCATATGATTAGAATTTTGCCACTAAAAGTGATAGACTGGGGCTAGTATTAGTTATTCAGTGCATGTTCTCCCTGCAGCTGTGTGGCTTTTCTCTGGAATCCTCCCACAGTATAAAAACAGGCATGTTAGGGTAATTGCCAATCCTAGATCGACTCTACGTGTCAGTGCATGTGTGTGGTTGTCTGTCTGCTGGGTCTTTGATTTGGCCCAGAGATGGACTGGCAACTTGTCCAGCGCTTGCTCATTAACTGCTGGTTACAGCACCAACTCACTACAACCCTTAAGAGGATTAGGTGAGTACATAAAACAGATAAATGTCTGGAACTTCCACAGAGACCAGTTTGTGTCAGGGTCTAAAGCTTCTCCGGTGTCTTTAACCTTTTATAGAATTTAATGCTTGGCATTAAATGTGAGTTATCATCAGCAACACCATGACCAGAAACACATTGTTGGATGGCATCAGTTTATATTGGCACAATATATTT
>JARVLU010000528.1:23566635-23578033 GCA_031762415.1 Simpsonichthys santanae | reverse complement strand
TGTCGGTACCGGGGTTTGAACCGGCGATCTTCCGATCACAAACCCACCGTCTAACCACTGCGCCACCACTCCCCCTAATCATTGGCTACAATTAAGAAAAAAATGCAGTAAAATTATGTCTCAACGATAAACACTAGATTGTTTTGATCAAGAAAAAAATCAAAGTAGCCAAAAAGAAGTCCACATCGAATCATTATTTGCTGAGACCAACCTTTGCCTTCAAACCAACACTTGTTTTCCAGGTTTATTGGCACAAACTTTAAGGAACTTTACAGAGTGGTGTTATAAATATTCTTTCTTACCTACAGTAAAACTTATGTACCTAAAAGCTTATTGCACAAGCCCGGACATACTCAATGATGCTGTGATTAGTGCTCTTTCTAGACCATCCATTCACTTCCAGAACCTCTTTATTACACTGACTGTCTGCATTTTTGCTACAAAATAAATTTCAGGCTAATCATATGGGAGCTGTATGATGATGAGTATAAATCTGAAATTATCAGAACAAACAAACACCAAAAATCCCAATGAAATCTTCAGCATTAACTGCAGAAACACCATCCCAAACCTCCTCCATGCAGCCTGCAGACACTCGTTACTGCATCACTTTTACAGCCTTTTGGTGAAAAAACTGTTTTCAGCTTCAGCCAAAATGTTCTAAATTTAACTCATCAGTCCAGAACACCTGCTTTCATGATTCTATGCCCCAGTTTTTATGTTTTTGTGCATATTTGAGTAATTAGGTTCGTTTCCACATTGGAGGTTTATTTTTTTTAGGCTGAATCTTTCTTCAAAGACCACACCTGGCAAGATCCCTCTGCCATTTCTGATCCAAAGGCACTGATGGACATCTCTGTTTCCAAATGAAGTAAGTCTTTTAGCTGTAGCACTGATACCATTTTTTGGGAGGTGACCACTGTGTCTCAGTAATGTTTATTTCTTGTGCTTCTTCAAACGAGCTTGGAGAGCTTAGTCTGATTTGAAATCTTTGCCTTGGAGAGGCCATGCTGATGCAATCCACCTTGTTTCATGTTGCTGCAGGTTTGCCAGGATTGGTTTACTGTGGTGAAACTATCTTATAATCTCACCAGAGTAACAAACTTTGTCTGTTCTCTTTACTCAGGTTTCAGCCTCACAGCTGTTCCTGTTTCAGCTAATGACTGTTTCAGCATGTGCATGAAAATGATCATTAGCAACTGTATGGTCTGATTGGTTAATCACACACCTGACTATAATCTTGCAAAATTAATGTGCAAGACTACCTAGAAGATTTGGTAATGTTTTGAAGACTAATGTTGGTCCTATTTCACTTTCTTTTTTTTTTTTTTTTTTTTTCTTGTTTCCCTCGTCAAGCACCCATTGCATTTTGTTAAATGATTAAAATAAAAATTAAAAAACAAATATTTATGACCACATTTTTCTTCAAGTAATGTTTTATATGTCTACCTACAGGTAAATATTTTAAATAAATATTAAAATAAATATAAAATTACAAGTAAATATATATATTTTTTACAGTACTGACGATGCAAACTGCTCACAAAAGTCGAATATATTGACTAATATCCTGAGAAAAGACTCATGGGGTGATGTCATTGCCATTATTTTCAGAGGGTCAAACGGGTTCACTTAACTAAAACTGTGTGTTCACATTATGACCTGTGTCTTTGTTTTATGCTCTGCTTTATCAATTCATGCAACATACTCTGAGGTACTGTGCACTGGCAGACACACCATGGTGATGTCAGCTCTTTCTACCTGTACCATCCAAATAGTATGAACTAAGTGCTTGAAGAGGGAGAACTGGTTCAAATACCCTGATGCATGCTCAATAATCCAGGTAGAAACATCTAAAATAGTTAAGTCAGGTCCTCTGGATGCTTCAAATATTCACCAAAATGTAAACAGTAATTACTTTTATGTAGTTATTTTTATTATGTTATTACAGGATGCAATTTACTGTATCATTGGTAAGTGAATCTGAAAATCACCCCAGTTTGTTTTTTAATTGCCACTTTTTGAATAGGATGGGAGTTTTATAATGGAGCATGCCCAGTACACACAGCCACAAAATATTGTGCCGTACTCAATGAACCAGAAGTCAAAGTTTACATGACATGGGCCGTGTACGTGATCAACCATGAGCTGTTGAATTGAAGCAGAGCGTAAATAATCATATTTTAGAAGCACAATTTGGCCAAAAGACAAGACATACAAAAATGATTAAATAATTGAAACCGTCCAGAAGACCTAACAATTTTGTAGCTTAAATTTGTTGAAAAGTTTCATTTTTCATACAAAAGACTTCACCAGCCCGAGGAGCCACAACAAACTCAGTCTTATAAATAGCACCTTCACATATGTCAACCACTATGTGAAGGTGCTATTTATGACTGATATCTCATAAAGACGGATAAGGTCTTTTGGATTAAATGAAAAGTTCCAACAAAAATAAACCGTCCAGAGAATCTGACTTAACTTTGTTGGATTTAATAATTCAGTTTATTATTTTGTTTTCTTTTGGCTGCTCCTGTCTGCAGGAATGACCACACCGAGCCAACTCAAATGAAAGATTTTGCAATATTTAACCTCAGGTGCTCTTCTTGACACAACCTGGGCTCAAACCTGCAGCCTCAGCTACCGCCAGACAGTACTATTATTATAAATAATGATAATAATGATATATTAAAAAGTTATCTTGCCATTGGCTATCTACATTTCTGCTGACATTTCAAGAATAGGCAAAGATTAGGTGGTTATCTCTGAAAAATGTGGAATAAATGACTAATGAATGACTTCAGAGCAGCAATGAAGCTACAGGGCTGACGAAAGAGAAGGCAGGAAGTTTCAGCTGCTTCCACTCATGATCTCTGTGTTGTGTTGAAGGGTGGACATTTGTACTTTAGAATGTAAAAGCTCTGAAAGCATTTCAAAGACCACTGATCGGAAACATATTCTTTATTTCTTTGATAAACTGTTGTTTTCTTGGTTGTTTCTTTTTCCAGTATTTTATTTCTAGCTCACTCAACCACTTATGTTCCTCCTATGAGCTGACTGATTGTGTGGCCACATTAGAATGCTACGTCTACAAGTTGCAACAGTAACTCTTCTAGTACAAAAGTACAAAAACATATTTTCACATGTTATACAAGAAACTGACCATGAAAAACTGCATGTGGGATTGTGCATTGTTACACAACAGGTATATGCTTAGCTGTTGGTCACAGTTTTCATTCAGCATTGATGCAGCTGCAAAATATTGTTGAGCTTCTAATAATGTATATCCAAACACAAGTTCAAAACAAAGTTCAACATCAAATCAATGACTTTTGTTTTCCTTTAAGGCTAGTGATAATACAACCGCATGCAGGAAAAGACAATATTTTCATCGGAAATCAGTAGAAATGTTTAGTACTGCATTTATGGTTTAAAAATACCATTCAAACCAAATAAATACTGATTACATTAAGCAATGATAAACATTAAAGTAAAGCTTAAGTGGATAATTTACAATCTGGTTCTCAACTTTCTCAATACCATTTAATAAATTGTTCACTAATATTTCCTCTTTAAACACAAAGCTGAAGATGCACCAACAACATAAAAGTCTAATTATTTATCATGATTTTACACTAGTTTTACTCCTGACTCACACATAATAGTTGTTTGTAAATGAACATGTCTGTTTTCATTAAACTATCTTAAGGGAAAAAAGAAAAGAAAAAAGGAAAAAAGAAAGGAAAATGAAAAAAGGGCAACGAGAAAATAGGAAAAAAAAAAAAAAAAAAAAAAAAAAAACTAACTAACTTTTGTACTCAACCTGATTCAAGAGGTTGCACAGCTACAGAGCTTAGCAAACACAAAGCTGGTTCAAAACTACAGCTCAGTCAGTTTTTGATAAATTTAGCTAAAATGGGGCTTAGTAGAAGTAGTTTATTCTCATCTTGTAATTCAAGTTGCACGTAGGCCTGTCACAATTAATTTTTCTGGGCGATTAATTGTCTCAGAAATTATTGCGATAAACAATAATATTTGAAATTTGTCAATAATGCATAACTGTCAAATTTAAGAAGAAATGCTGGTTAATTTTGTGTATAGTACCTTTTGTTGACCATTGGATGGCAGTATGGCTGTTTGAACCGAAGGATGGTTAGTGAGGGAGCGAAAAGTGTGTCTCTTTAAGAAAAATGAGGGGGAGGCCCGTTCCTGTTTTTGGGTCTCAAAATGGTGGACGCTCAATGTGGCTTGAGCCCTTTAGCATAGCATTTTTCACACAAAGTTTTTAATAATAAATAGATTTAAAAAATAAAAAATCAGTAAACAAGCTTTCAGCTTCTTTTTTGCAGAGAAAAACAACTTTTTAGACAAAGGCACGGGTTTCAACCTTTGTAGCTTTGAAAATACAGAGTTTTTTTTTTTTTTTTCCCCTGAGGTTGGCCTATTAGCTTAGCTTGTAGCTTAGCTTTTCAGCTTAGCTGCTTTTAACAATCCAAAAACACAAATTTGGATGGTTAAAACCGATTTAAAGAGAAAGGCAAAAGGGAGGAATCAGGGAAGGGCACCAGAGTTGAGCCTTGTCATCCAGTGTCTTCAGTAGATAGAGAGAGATGAAGAAATGATAAAGCCGATAAATGAAAATGAGTTTGATAATTTTAATTTATTATGCGATTAACTGATTTATTGTTTATTGCGACAGGCCTAATTGCACACAACTTATTTAAACTTGGCATTAACTGACATCCAAACACAACACAAAAATGTGTATACCTTGGTCAAATTGACAGATATTACAGTTTTGGCTTGTATTTGCAGATTTTCTTCCAAACATAAACAGTGAGTGCAGTGCATCTCACAAGATCTCCCAATAAAACATGAAACTGCACATAAAACTTAATTTACAAGAAATGCTAGGCCTTTAGTTTTCCTTTTATTTGCATAAAACTGTTATCTGTTGCTGTTATGTTGTGTATTTTTACACAAACTAACAGTACAGGTAGTCCTCGACTTACGAACGGGTTCCGTTCCTACGGACCGTTCGTAACCCATTTTTTTTTCACCAGCGTACATTCTGTACCTTAACCATGTACAGTACTGTATTTCCAAGCACACAGTACCCTCAAAAAACTCAAAAAACACATAAAATACTGCATAAAACAGTCAATGGGAGGTGTGATGATGTCACTGGGGAGGCGGCCGTAAGTCCGAAATGCCGTAACTCGAGGACTACCTGTATATTAAAGCCTTCCCATGAGCCTCCTCAGTGTTACTCACTACCTGTGCAATAACCTGTCACACAACATTTTTAGTATGTTACGTGCATTATTAAGTGGAAACAAATATCTTTATGTTCAATTACAGAGTACAAATACAGAAAGGTTTTACATGTATCATGTTTTATGTCTTCACCAAATTTCAACTACATAGGTGCAGTACTTCTTATTTTATTTACCGGTATTAATTTTTTTGCATAGTCTGACTAAGAGTCAAACAGCAATGGCCACAAAGCTCTGCTGAGGTTATCACTTTGGCACTAGACTGAGCTCTAAAGTGATTCATTTCTACGAAAGACAAATAAGGTCTTGCAAAACTTTTTTCCCGTAGATAAGAACTGCCATATGCTCATAACTCTCTTCTTTTCCATGTCATTTTTTGTGAATTGGCTGCTATAATAAAGTGAATAGCTTTACTCTGGGAGGTAGATTGGCTAAGAGATGGGTTCGAGGAAGACAAGTATTAGCAAAGCTTCCCAGCAGAGAGGAAAAGATGAGCAGTCACAGTCTTTACTAACGGGCGGAAAGATGATGAAAAAGAATGTGAAAGTTAGGTTTGGAAAAAATGAGCTTTTACAGAAACACATGAAATGGGAGGTTAGCATCACAGACAAAGTGGAAAGAATAAATTGATGTATTATAATAATGAGAAGCATGTGGGGAATGGGAAAATGAAGATGTGACAGCCATAAAATGCAAGTGTGTGGTGTACAGCAGGATGATAGCAATTTCTTCACCCTCTATTCATATCCATCCACCTCTTTCTTCGCAGTAAGCCATCAGATGCTGGTCTGAAATGCAGCGCCTGCAGACCAATGGGGTGGATTAGTGCCCCACTCATCTGTTCTCTGCTTGATGCTGCTGTGGCTTTTACAGCTGATTGCATAGCAACTTCTGCTGCTTTAGACAGGAAGTTTGAGAGGATGGCTATAGAACCGAGTCTACCTTTCACCCTCTACATCCTACTCTGTCTTTTATTTACACTATTTATGTCTGTAGGCCTGTTGTATATTTCTGGTCAGCCCTAACTTCAGCTGAATTCAGTTTCATGGACTATTTTGATGCCTTTTTGTAACCTTTATTAATCTGAACGTGGATTTTGTTTATATTTTATATATATTTTGTTTGTAATCTGGACTAAAAGAGGGTAGCGCAGTGGCTCGGTAGAGCTGGTGTCTCTCAGCGAGAAGGTTGCCGGATCAAAACCCAGCCTGGGACTTTTCTGGGTGGAGTTTGGATGTACTCAACATATTTATCTGGGTACTCTGGTCCCAAAAACCAAAAACATGCATGCTAGGCTGATGGGTAACTCTAAATTATTTTTTCGGTGTGAGCGAGAGAGTGGATGGTTGTTTGTCTCATTTGTCTCTATGTGTGTGTCCCTATGGTGGACTGGAGACTGTCCAGTTTGTCTCACACAGTGACTGCTGGATATGGGCATCAGTGACACCGCCATGACCCAAAAAGAAAGAAGTGGGTAAGATGGTTGGATGGATTAAAAAAGAAGTACAGAAAATTTCATAATTTGTAACTATTTTATATTGAATTGATATGCAATTCCTATTTTTTAATCAAAACAGACAGTCCATTTTAATGATTTTTATCACAGTTTCTAGCATGTTTACTCCCTCTACACACTTTGTATGAATCATAGGAGTCTTGCCTGAGACCCTGTAAGCTGAAAATCTCCCTTGGCAGGGTTGGATTTCACCTTTGGCCGCCTTCTACATGTTTAACTTCCCACATGAGAGACTTCGTTTGAAATATGGTCTTCTCCATTTTCTAAGATTGCTACGATGAGTACTAAGATACAAAAGTGGAGCAAAAAGGCTTCTATGTAATTCTGTCATTGGAGATGTACAGTGCAGATGCATTGGGAGATACAACACACTACCATGATTGTTTATGGTGATTGTTGTAATGGAAACTATTAGCTAAAGTGGATATTTTAGGATATAATTTATGAATCAATGGCCAGATGAATTTAATAGTTGCTGCTTCTGTTAACCAGAAAGCTGGTTCTCAGTGTAATAATAATAATAAAAATAATAATAAAAATAATAATGATAATAATAATGATAATAATAATGATAATAATAACAACAACAACAACAACAACAACAACAACAACAACAACAACAACAACAACAACAACAACAACAACAACAACAACAACATGTTAAATTTATGGAACTTTGTCAAGGACTCATGATAATGAAAGCCAACTCTAGAGTTTTGTGACATAGAACTTTTATAAAGATCTAAAAAATGAATTGAAACAATTAACTTAAAACCTGTCCAGTGAGTTAATCTCAGGTCTTTTCATTGGGAGGTATGCACACATAATCAGTCTCCAAACACCAAACAGAAGTTAACAGCAAGTGTAAGTCTGCAGAATGCAGCTTTAATCATTTCTCTTTAAAGGTGATGCTTATGGAGCCTGATTAAGCGTTGGTCTGACAACAGATGTGATGGGGTTAGGATTGGCACCTGTTTCTTCATGCACCTGTCCTCTTGCAAACACTTTGGAACAACTTACATTGTTTTCTGCATCAAACCTATTGGGTGAATAACTTCCTCAGCGTTGCTTCTAATTATTTGTGGAATTTATTATTTTTATTTATGTTTTTATTGTAGATATATTCTACACATGTATCATAAAACTGACTTAAGACGTAGCAGCGTTTGTGTATTTAAAATGTTACAGTATTTCACAACACGTGGGGTCAAATGCTGACACTTTTCTCTGATCCTTTGCACAGACCTCACAATTCAATTTATTTATTTATTTATTTTCTTCCGGCTGCTCCCTTCTACAGCGAACTGAGCCGCACAAAGACTTGTTTTTTTTTTTTTTTTTTTTAAGTGGAATGTCCTTCCTGATGCAACCACCGACCACCGAGCTACCACAGCACTCTGTGTGGAGCAGAGAGCTGAAGTCTAGGATGCCCAAGGAAGCAGATGGTGAGTATAAGGGCCTTGCTCAAGGGCCCAGAGTGTGGCAAATGAGGGTGGAGGCAGGTGTGGATGCTTCACCTACCCCACCCATATTTGATGTTGTTGGTATCAGAGGTTGAACCAGACATCTTCCGATCACAGGTCCACCTTCTCTAACCTCTGCACCACCATTCCCCTAAAATTACATTTTAAAGAATAATAGAATAAAAAGGTGAAATAAAAGTTTTGGAGCTACAAGGATTTGCCCTAAAGAAAAATTGCTATGTACTGAACATAACTTCATAAAATCCTTTAGACTTGGAAAATGAAAAATACATAAATAAATAAAGTCAAACTCGATAACTGAGTAGAACAAACAACGAAACATCAATGCAAAACTCACAGCTGAACGTGCACAACGTCTGACACAGCCTTCCCGTGTTGATAAACACACACACGTGTGTTTAGTTTTGTTTCGTCGTGAAATATTGCGTCTCCATAAACAGGCCGTCTAATGACCGAAAACACAACAAACACTGTTGGAGTTGTGTAAGATTAAACTTGCAAACACAAAGACACACGTATACACACACGCAAAAGAGAACACACACTTTGGCACATGATTGCTTTCTTTCAAGACAAGAGAGGCACCGAGTCAAAACCAGTTGCGTATGTGTGATAGGGACATATCAGAACATCATTACAGACCAGTTATGTTGCACCAGCACGGCTGTGATTAAGCGAGGTCACTGTCTAGTCTACGACAGAGCAGGCACTTGAGGTCAGCTTGCAAATGAGATGAATACAGTTTTGACTATGACTGATGACGTGTGCTTAAGTGTCAGGAGAAGTGTGCTGCCCAGCATGTGAGTCACAACAGCATAGCTGGGTAGAAGAGGTGACATCAAGCTCAGTTCAAGGAGCCAAAGATTTACAGTTCAGCCTCACGGAGAAACTGAAGACCTGATTTAAATAAGACACTGGGTTTTAATCAAGAGGCTTTATGGACTTTCACTGTTTTTAAAAGAGGGACGCTCATAGCTCACTACACGTAGCAAGTTTTTTTTTTTAAGCCGTTAAATTGTCTTAACCCAGTGCTGCTCAATTATTTTCTGTTACGTCCCCCCTAGGAAGACGTAAACATTTTGCACCCCCCACCCCCAACTCTCCACCGCGACTGTAAATAGTATTGTCTATAAAATTGCTATAAGAACACCTCTGCATAACATTGTGTTCTTGTTAATATATAAAAAAAAAAAAAGAATATAGATCAATTTACAACAAATAATAACTGTATTAACATTTTTAGTTTGTAGCAGAAACAACTTAAAGTGTGTCAATTTGCCTGGGAAAAAAAATCCTTATTTAAACAGTATAAATTTGACCATTTAATAAATAAAAATAAATATTATCAATACATAATAATACATTTAAATTGATCAGCAACATTTTAACTCATGAGTGTTAGATAAAACAATTTGACCTAAGATAAATAAGTAAATAAATAAATAAAATAATAAAACAATCTGTGCTGATTTTTATTTATTTTTAATCAAAAATGAGGAAGTCAGGATCAATGAGCACATTCATCGACAAAACAAACAAACAAACAAAAAAGTCAACTAGTCAATTAGTAAGTCTGAGAATTACGAGCAAACAGCTGCTGGAACGCAAGCGACAAAATGAGAATGGTGAAAAATAAAAAATAAAAAATAAATAAAAAATAACTCCCTACGGCAAAAAAAAAAAAAAAAAAAAAAAAAAAGGCATGTTCCCACGGCCACATGTGCCCCCCCTTGGAGCCAGACAAAAACATATTACTAAGAAGTTCATAGGCTTAAAATCTTGAAAAAATGAAAAAACAAACAAGCATGCACATACATTTAAGCTGGGTGGATGGAATAATTTCTCATGGTCATGCTTGTCAGCGCAAACAAACTCTTGCAAACAAATTATCTTATTAAAAACTATTAGCACCCACAGATATGCACGTACGTTTAAACAGTACTGTATCATTTTCCTGTTGCCTCTAATGTCTGAAATGCATTTGAGAGGGCTGAGGTGAGATGTTCCTGTGCTGTGGAGTGAGACGAAGGGCATTAGTCAGATTTGACCAACAAAGAGGCTGCGAGCACACAGCCAGGGGATTAGACCAACACCACAGACTTTTATTAGTCTACATAGAGGAAGAGGAAAATAAAGAGTGGAGTGAGGGAGACACTGGATTACAGAGATAGTGGAGGACTTTCATTAGACGAGGGTGAGGAAGAAATGTTAAGATGGAGGATGAGCAGTGAGATACAGAGAAGTAAAGTGAGGGAGACATGGAACACATCACTACTAAATTAGCCCAAGACCCAGGCTTTTTAATAAATGGGCGGGAGGAGATAGATTGATGGAGACAGAAAACTGGTGAGGCGTAGAATAAAAGGATGTGGAGAAAAATAGTTGGCGATAAATTAGAATAAATATGCATTATTTGACAAAAAACACTTTCACGTGGAGACAAAAAAGAGGACGGATAAAAGGAAAATGTGCTGTTGAAGAGGATAAAGCAAAGCCAAGCTACATTGCAACATACAGTCTAGAAAAAGTGTGGAAGACGGGAGTAAAACAGAAAAAGAAAAATGTGGTGGGCGAAAAAGAAAAATGCAGTGGGCAGTGGTGTAGAACAACAAGCTAGGATTAACCCCTCTACTAGACCCCAACACACAGGACACACACAGACAAATTCAGAGCCTGGGAATATCAGCACAGTGCTATGCTAATTAGCCACTAACTAACCCACGGCTCACAGAGAAGAACTGGAGCGTTTGCTGTGAAGAGCCTGGTCTCAGTGGTACATTTTATCTCCTGCACAGATTCTACGTTTGTGCAATTGTGACGTTCACTGTAGGTTCTTTATAGTACCAGTAGAAGTCTTGCCCCCTCCAAGTAAACAAACTGGACATTAATGTAGATACATTTAAAACATTGAAAAAAAAAAATATTTTTTAAGAGCCAACTCTCTTTGAGTCACATAGTTCTTATCATGCTGCTGTATGTTCAAGTATCATTTTTGTTTACAATAACTTTACTTGTAATTATGGTAGTTTATTGCTAAAATAAAATCAAATGCAAACACACAAAAAACAAATGCAAACTAAAAAAACACATTCAAACACATAAACACATGCAAACACAGAAAC
>JARVLU010000528.1:23538935-23548979 GCA_031762415.1 Simpsonichthys santanae | reverse complement strand
GTGTAAACGATCGGCAGAAACGCAGAGAGAAAGGAGCGGTTTCACTCAAAAAACGCGCCGTGTAAACGGCCCCTAAGTGTCCATCTATTCTAATATCAGTCTATTGTGTGTATGACGCCGCACCCAGTGTCTTACCTTGATTAAACAGTGATATGAGTACCATGATCAAACAGTGATTAATCTACCGTCTAAAGGACACTTAAAATCAGGAGGTCAACCTATATATGGACCTGTGAATACATTTGATTAACATATGAAGCATAAATGAAATAAAATCATGTCAATTACCAGGTTATATTACCAAGCTAAAAACTATCAAAAATGAGAATGGGTGTGGGGGAGGCATTATGGCTAAAAGGAGTCTTTGACTTCTGGTTTGAAACATTCATAAATAGTTACTTCCATGTTTTTTTTTTTTTTGTTTGTTTTTTTTTTCTATTACCTGCTTAAATCACATTCCGGACTCAGAGACTGTGAGTAAATTATACAAGGTAAATGTAATAAGATATATATAGTTCCTGTCATGAGGCTTGGATTCTGCTCTACACTAATGTCTAAACAAGTGTTTCTCACAACTGCTGCTATGGTTTAGTGATGAGGACAAATGTTCCTATTACACTTTTTTGTGAGAGTATGTTAAGAAGACAAAGCACTCTGCTGTGCAAACACTCAGTTTTATAATGCTAAGCCATGCAAACACAAATAAACCCCATCACTGCTGATATACTGTAAACCCAATGGAATTATA
Source organism: Simpsonichthys santanae (assembly GCA_031762415.1). Taxonomy (NCBI): domain Eukaryota; kingdom Metazoa; phylum Chordata; class Actinopteri; order Cyprinodontiformes; family Rivulidae; genus Simpsonichthys; species Simpsonichthys santanae. The sequence goes on along the minus strand of JARVLU010000528.1, from coordinate 23,548,231 downwards.
AGATAAAGCCTAACCGTTTTAAATTTACATTAATGAGACAAATAACAAGTTGCAAATATTTCCAATTTTAGTAGCTGGACCCACAACATCCTGTTTTGTTTTGCCTTATAATTATCTTATATAAACAATGTTAGTTACTTTAACAAGTGGTACATCGTTGAAATTTTCAATAAAATTGACAGATGAGAGTATTGATCATGAATAGCACATTTTCTTTTGACTCCCTTGAAGAAATACAAAGTATCCACTGTCTTTGTTGTTTGACAAATACAGTACTAAAGAATTCTGTTGAGAAATTATGGATTTATGTCAATTTAACTGATTAGCTTTTGTGACCATCTTGAATTGGGATAACTCCAACAGTTCATGGCTAGGGTTTTAAGCAAAGATGGCATGCAGTGTGTGTGAGCAAGGACATCAGCACAGTGATTGTTTCAGTCATTTGAACATGGGTCGTGATGTTTGTATGATAAATGTTCAGTTGAAGCATTTTCCCTGATGACATCACTCAGTTAAAAGGTTTCCTCATAATCTATTATCTTGACAAATAAGTACTTCCTCCCTCCGTGCCACTTCACATTCTCCATTTCTGTTTCTGAATGTCAAAATATGTCTTTTGTGGTTTATTTGGTTTATTTGTTGTGTTTTTAGTTATTTGTGTTTTCTGTTTTGGCCTCCTTGAATTTCCTGGCCAGTTCTCATTTATCCTCAGTCTGCTTTCAGTGCTTCTCAGTCAGCCTGCATACCTATTACACCTGTTCCTCATTCCCAGTAACACTCATCTGTAGCTTCTAAAAAAGCTAAGTCTGGTCCTCTGGACATTCAAAAAACAAAACAAAAAAGTAGAAACGTTTCGCATTTCGTCTGAAAGACTTCCTCAGTCTGAGATGCTGTATTCAGCTCAGTCTTATAAATAGCACTCTCTCACAGTGGATCAACCAGTTTGCTGCTGACAGCCAAAACCAGCTGCTCACATGGTCAAGGAGGACCATCAGCCTAAAAATGGATCATTCTTCTAACGTCTTTCTGCTAATTTCAGCTTGTTACAATCCTTGTAGATTATTTTTGCTAGTTTCAGCTTTTTCTACTATTTCAGCTACTATTTAGCTATTTTTATGCCAGTTTTAACTTTTTCAGCTACTTCCACTTTTTAAAGCTCATTTAAGCTCTATCTGCTTCTTTCTGGAAGCTTGTTTCTGCCTTTGCAGCTACAATTTTATCTTCATTTTTAAACTAGTTTAATTTCTGTGCTCATTTCTGTTTATTTAAACCTAATTCAGCGAATATGTGTTCTATTTGCTTTCTTCTGCTAATTTAAGTTTGTGCATTTATTTCAGCTACATTTCAGCATGTTGTTTTTAGCTAATTCCAGCTGTTTCTCAGCACGTTCTTCTGCAATGAAGCATTCACACTGCATTTTTGTAAGAAATGTAATTTCTCTGGTTGGGCCTTCAATAATTTTGGGTTTATAAATTCTGACTTGTACCTTAAACCTAATTACAAATGTATAAAATGCACAGGTAGCTCAAACATTTTTGTTTCATGTACTTTTTGGCTGTAAATTGGGACAGTCTGACAGCAACTGCAATGAGCCGAGGTCTGAAAAGAATATATTAGCTAATGCATGTGTGGACTGAACTGTAGTAGGATAGATGTGATATGAAAGCCAAAGCAGCTTCGTCACTCTCAGTATTGCACCTCCTCCTCCGTACCCAACTGGCAGGAACAATAGAGCAGAGTGGCCTGGCAATAGTAGGATGTATTCAGGGGCTTTTTGGGCCACCTGCAACCCCAGGGCATTTTATTTGGGGCATCCTGAACATCCAGGGCAGTTTTTTTTTTTTTACACTTTGGAAAATATTGACACTCCCTAAGCTCTCAACCCTGCACCATTGATTTGAGCTTAAGCAACACGCCTTCACCCTGACCAGAGCCACTCCATACTATTGGCGTGATTAATTAAAAAGAAAATGGTCTTTAGTATGGCTGGCTGCACACACAGAGGAAGCAGCAGTTAGACCGAGGGGGAGGGGATGCTGCACACATAGATCCATTCACTCACGTACACACTGACTGGCGCAGTGCAGAGATTGCAGGGTGAAGGGAAGTGTATGAAAAACATTAACCCACAATGCACTGCAGAGTTTTGACAGATTCCTGCTCCAGGGCTGCTGAATTTATGAGCCATTACTCCTGCCAGCCCAATATCTAGTTGGTGCATTATGTTCCATGTCATCTGCCATTAGCTGTGCAGTGACTGACATCCAGTGCAAAGCCAATACTCTCTGACACTGGCTGGCTGATAGGGCCAATGTGGCATGCTTGGGCTTGGATAAAGCAGTATGTATTATTATGTTTTTCTTTGTGCATCCCTTTGAATTCCTGCCTGCGGTTATTAGAGGAAATTAATTCAACCTCCAAGCTGTGACAGCAGCCAGTGAAGCTCCAGCTGGTCCGTATAAGTTATGAAGGACTTATTTCAGATATTTTATGTCCTTGAGAATAATCTTACATTAAGGGAAGAATATTGGAATATATCCAAATGTATTTAAACTTGAATAATAGGAGATCGAGGAAAACAATTATGAAAAACGTTGAGTTTCATCTGGAGAGGAGAGACAAGACAGATCTGGAGGAATCATTTTTCTGCACATGTGTAATATGAATGCTGAGTGCTGAGCAAGGGCTCCAATTTGCTGAAGTTGTCGGTTCAAAAAGCAGAAAAGAGGATAAAATAAGCAGAAGATAAGCTGAAAGCAGCAAAGCAGCAGCTAAAAGCAACAGAAAATAACTAAAAACATTAGTAGCTGAAATGATCCAAAACTGCTGCAAAAATTAGCTAAATTGTTTATGAAATTAGGTAAAAACGTAAATGTAAAACATCCTGATGCATGTTCAATAATCCAGGTAGATCAATCTAACAAGCTTGAGTCAGGTCCTCTGGATGTTTCTTCTTGCTGAAACGTTTTTTTTTTTATCCAAAAGACTTCTTCAGCCTGAGGAGCTGCAACAAACTCAGTCTTATAAATAGCACCTTCTCACAGTGGATCAACCAGTTAGCTGCTGACAGCCAGAACTGGCTGTTCACATGTAAAAGCAGGACCATCAGCCTCCTGTAAAACATGTAAAAAAAAAAAAAAAAGTAGCTTGAATTTAAAAACCGTACCTTTCTATTTTTTGTGGTTGCTCCCTGCTTTAGAGGTCGCCACAGGCAGCGAACTCACATGAAGGTTTTAATACAGTAATTATTTTTGCTGTATGCCCTTCCTGATGCAACCTGAGCTCGACCTGCAGCCTCAGGATTACAAGACCGCTGAGCAACAAGAACCCCATCAACAAAACACAGGTAAAATGAACAAAACAGATGCTAAAGGTACATTTAGTCTAATTAAATTGAAATGTGAAAAGCATGACATTACAAAAACCAACAGTCACTATTCCAATCCAGTTTAGTTCTAAGGAGTTTTACACAGAAAAACAACAGTTTAAATGTCTACATAAAACTACAAAGTGAAACAAATGAAAAAGTTAAAAGCAAAAACTGTAAACTACTTTTATAAAATGCACAATTTTAAATAAGAAACATCCATCCATTATCTTTACCTGCTTCTTCCTTTTTTGGGGGGGATGGGCTGGGTCACTGCTTCCCATGTCCAGCAGTAACTGTGCGAGGGGCGGGGGACACCCTGGACAGGTCTCCAGTCCATCACAGGGACACATAGAGACAAACGAGACAAACAACCATTCACTCTCTCACCCAGAGACAATTCAGAGTTACCAATCAGCCTAACATGCATGTTTTTGATCTGTGGGAGGAAACTGGAGTACCTGGAGAAAACCCACGGAGAGAGCATGCAAACTCCACCCAGAAAGGCCCCTGGACTGGGATTTGAGCCGGCAACCTTCTCACTGGGAGGCAGCGGCTCTCCCAGTTGCGCCACTGTGCTGCCCCTTAATCATCTTTTTAAACATATAAATAGTTTTACAAATTTTTATGGCGATATGAAGGCAACTCCACACTCGTATTCCCTGAACACACAGCTCCTTCAGACTAGTTCTCAATGAAGGTTTTACAAACGTTTCCATTCTCTTCAGGTTATAATGACTCTCTTTTTTAACACATTTTAATTGGATATTTGGAGGTAATTTTTTTTAGCTTTATACATGACATGTAAAGTTCTATATTCAACCAAATCATAAAATGTTTAATAATTTTAACTGATGAAATAATATATGTGTTGGGTGACCATAGCACTTCCTAGCAATAATTCTTGTAGCTCTTTTTTGTAAAACAAAAATGGGATTTGTAATAGTTTTGCATGCTTTTCCCAAAACTTCAGTACAACAGATTAAATATGGAACAATCATTACATTATACAATAAAATATATTGTATAATGAATGGATTAAAGATCAACGAAATTCACAAATTTTCACCTTTAACACAACTAAATCCACTAAAATCACAACTTTCTGACCAATAAGGTTAATATTCATTGTTTAAACACGTTTGTTCCTCCTATTATTATGAAAGTATTTGAAAAAATAACTAGACAAAATATTAAAAACTAAAATATATGCCTTATGTACCTTATGTATGTAGTGATCAATAGAGGCCTAGATTTCATTGAACAAATGCATACCGGCCGTTGCCAGAGTCTCAATAAGGAGTACGCTGATGTCCCCATCAGCTGAATAATGAATGCTTGTAGTTCTGGAGATGAGTGATTTTCTGGACTGGAACTGAAAAGAGAATGAAGTAAACCTAAATGTTTTTGGTGCAAGATATTCAAATTTGGATTAGTTACTGTGCAGAACAACAGCGGAGGGGGTGGGGGTTGTTTTGCTTGTCTGAGGCAGAGCATGATGGATCCTGGAGAAGAGGGAGCCATTTTATCCATCAACAGGATCAATGGAAAAGCCAGGGGGTGGCCCCCATAGATTAATCTTCAGCTGCAATGCAGAAGGTGTGGGTTAAGGGCCTTGCTCAAGGGCCCAGAGTGGTGCAGATGAGGGTGGAGACAGGTGTGACTGCTTCACTTATCCCACCCACATTTTTGATGATTACAAGCTCACCTTCTTAACCTCTGTGCCACCACTCCCACTTGTCATAGGCTTAGACCACTAGAAGACAAATTGACCTAATATCCATAAACGATTTGTTAAAACTGAATACAGTAGTTTATTTGATACAATTTCTATATTAACATGTGATTCTTGATCTGCCATTGTTTATCTGTTCCTACCAAACCCAGCCAGTCGAAGCAGAAGGCCACTTGTCCTGAGCCTGGTTCTACTAAAGGTTTCTTTCTCATGGGGAGTTTTTCCTTTCCACTGTCGCCTTCATGCTTGCTCAAAATTAGAGTTCTGTGGTGGAGTTAAACTCAAAGCAGTCTGCTCCTCAGATAAATAATGTTAATTATTTGTATATATGAATATTTCTGTTCAGTGCCTTGAGACGACTTCTGTTGCGAGTTGGCGCTGTATAAACAAACTGAACTGAATTGAATTAAAAAGTTTTGAGTTTCAGACCCAAACTGTTTTAACTAAATTATTGAGCACATGTATTTTTTTTTTCTTTTTTTTTTTTTTTTTTATATATTGCACATGTTTATTTGCATTGGAAGGTTTAATAAAGGTGAGACTCTCACTGGTACATGTTGACCAGTCTGTTTTCATAAAGTGTCATTTTAAACTAAACTATTTTATTTTTCAGTTTACTTTGGGTGGAAATGCAAAGATAAAAAAAAAATAGTTTTAAGCAAACCAAATATTGCCAATGCATATACATGTATACCAACAGATGCAACAAATTATTTGCAACCAAAATATGTATATACTAAAAATGTATTTTCCATTTAAATATTTTGCATAACTGAGTAACTAATTAGCATAAGATGATAATTTCACTAAATGTTGGATTAATTGTCCTGCCCTGCTCACCCCCTACAAATAAATAAACAAATACATTGGATTTAAAAAGGAGGAGATGCTTCATTACAAAGTTTTTGTTCCATTTTGAAAAAGTGTTGTGCCTTAAGTCTTTTTTTTTTTCATTAAGAAACCTTGGTCATTATGGCCGAAGTAAAATGAAACTCAGTTTGAATTCCTCATCTTGAACAGATTTAATAATAATAGGGTATCATTCCCCATTTTACTCTCTTACATTAAATAATACTGTTCCTAGACCCCATTAGGACATTTAATCATCACCCTGTGAAATATACTGTGGAAAGATAATTACAGTCAATGACATTCACAGATAATTCACAGATAAGATAATTTATTTTTCTCTTTCTTTTAACTTCACTTTCAGCAATTATCTCTGCAGCCGCCAGGCTCGAAACTCATGTTTTTTTTTTTTTTTGTTTTGTTTTTTTTTTGTTTTTTTTTAGGCAACTACAGAAACAAATGTGTCAAGAAAAAAAAAAAATAAATAAATAAATAAAGAGAAAGCAAAATGAGGTCAATCATGAATATTGGAGGAAAATGACAAAGGGTGTAAAAATAGACAAGAAAAAGGAAGAAGAATTAATCATTTACAGATAAATGTGAGGTGAGGTCAGAGTTTAAAAATTCATTATAGGTGTCGAGTCAAAGCTTTTAGCTCTTGTGGGAAACAGTTTCACTTTTTTCATCCTCATCTGATGTTTATGTTCACTGAATTATGCATCAAAATGAATGTTGTAAATGCTCTGCGATTTGTTTGTGTTTCTGTAAGAAGGTGCTCTCGGGTGGAGGCGGCACGGTCAGAGTTAATTTCAACTAAATGAACTTCAGTATACAGGACAGCTTGAGATACAGAGGTGAAAATTAGGACAACAACTATTGAAAAATAAATAGCGTGAGGCTTTCATATTAGGCCCTGATGCACTTTTAATAGAGGTGACACCCCCTCCATCCACACCCCCCCCCCCTCAAAGTACAACAAGAACAAAAACTAGAACAAGAACTAGAACAAGAACAACAAGAACAACGATAATAAAATGAAGAAGAACAATAACTAGAACAAGAAGAACAAGAATAAAATGAACAAGAAGAACAAGAACAAGAAGAACAATAATGCAATGAAGAAGAACAAGAATTAGAACTAGAAGAACAAGAACAAGCCAAAAATGAACAAGAAGAACAAAAACAAGAACAAGAAGAACAAGAATAAGATAAATAGAATAGATGAAACAAAACAATATGGAAAACATGTTACATGCCATACTTTCTTGTTTCCTTAGACTCTTTTGAGCTGCCTAAGTGGGAGTTGGACCAGTGAGAACATCTATTTAAAGAGCAGACTTTATTTATTTTTTTATGCAACAATACATCCCAGTGTTGTACATAAAAAGTAACAGTGTTATGAAAACATTGTCTATTTCAGATGAAGGAGATAATGTAGAGAAATGCAAGTATGGAGTAAATAAGTAAGCAAAGAGTTATGGAGCAGAACAATGATAGTTTATATAGAATTAGAAATGTGTAAGCAATAAATCAAGTGAGGTTAATTTTACCAGGTCCAGCATTGTCCTCAATATCTGATCTAAATGTGATTAAGGAATTGTAAGACAGCAGGATGTTATGAGGAAAAACTGCAACATGATCTATGGAGAGGCCATATGTCTGAACAAAATCCAGAGTGATTATGGAAGTTGATGGATTTAGTCATGATTAGTCAGAGACTGATGGACTTCATCTAGACTTGTCCTTATCAACATCAATATTAATATTATAATGACCCATTACTATAACTAAATTAGTTTAAAACATAGCAAAATTACTAAAAATGCAGTGTAATAAGCAAAGGATTACTGGTTTCTGCCATATACAGTGAGAAGAACGGAGGCTAAGTTTGAGTCATTCAAATGGTTTAAATATTTTTTTTAATCATTAAAGTGAATATATTTTTGTACTTTATGAACATCTTGCATTTGCTGTGGATTCCATCTCTCCTCCTTTACCATTGCTATGAGCTGAACGGACATTGGCTGGAGCAGGAGGTGTGTCTCCATTCAGTGTAACAATCATCTTGCTAAAGTCAGGTGTCACGTGGACAAACAAAATCAAAATGATATCCTAGTTTAAACATGACTGATAATGTGTGTCCTAATCCGGACATGAAACCTGTAACAGTTTGATATAAAGAAACCAATTTCAAGTCCAACACATTGTTTTACTTTAGTAAAAAAAAAAAAAAATAATAATAATAATAATAATAATAATTAAAAAAAAAAGAAAATTAAAAAAACAAAAAAAAGAAAAGAAAAAAAGAAAGAAAGAAAAGGTCCCTTTTGAAATCACAATAAAACAGATAGTCTATGCAATTTGATGGACAAAAACATATATTTTGGGTTATTTAGCCAAAATAAAATTGACCTTTTGAGAATTAAATCACATTTTGTGTTCATGTCAAATTTTCACCTATTGCAACTTTTATCGAAACAATTCCACTTCTCACAATTTCTTCACCTGCTTTCGTTTCCTTCGGTTTTCCATTACCCACTTCCTGTTTCACTCTCCACATCTGCCGTGCCTCTACTCCATCTCTTTTGTCGCTCCTCATCCATCTCACCACATTTTTCCCCTCTGCCTCTTCCTTTCCTATTTCTTCCCTCTCTTCCTCTTTTTCCTCACTTTGTCTCTCTTCCCACTCTCTGCTGGGTGTCCTGTTCCCTCTCTCTCTGGGACTGGCAGACCTCCTGACGGCTTAGTATTGATCCTGCTTTCTTCTTACTGGCTTTCTCCCTCTCTTGTTCTCTGTCTTTCTGCCTCACACACAAATACACACATACATTAGGGTGACAAGATAAAAGGGTCTGTTATGCCCCAAGGCAAAGCCAGCTAAACAAGAGACCAGAGGCTCTCAGTGTCTAGTGTACGTATCAAGAACATAACACTTAACAAACCCAAGGCTACAGACGCACGGCAGTATCTCTGACAAGAACCGTCCAAATTACCAGTTGGTTTATTTACAAGCCTATTTTTATCCGCAAGTCAAGCTCTGCATGAAATGACATGAATCTTGTAGAATCAAGGCATTTGAAACATTCTTTTGCTGTTGCCTCAGAAAGCTGAAGGCAACCAGCATGTTGCCGTTTCTGTTGAAGAAATTTTCTGGAACATAATGCCATGTGAATAAGCTTCGCCTTGGGTTGGAATACTTGACGAACGGCAAGCTCCTTGTTCTTCAGCAAAAAAAAAAAAAAAAAAAAAAAAAAAAAAAAACTGTTCACACAGAAGTATCTTTGAGAACGTGGTCAGATTTGAGTCCATAACCAGAAATAGCAAAAGTTGAATCTGGTCTTTCTT
>JARVLU010000528.1:23508406-23518509 GCA_031762415.1 Simpsonichthys santanae | reverse complement strand
CTTTTATAGTGCCCCCCTCCCACCCCCCACCCCCCACACACAGCGGGTCTCATCAGAGCTTGTTAATGACATGTCATTAATGTTGGTGTACAGTTGCCAGCTGTAATATGCTCTGTGGTCATTAGACCATCTGGTGGCCTGACTACACTCATATCTCCATCCGTCTCTACTTCTGATGGTCCGACTTCTTGTGCTGCAAAATCCACAAATCAGTTCCCGAAATGTTTAGGCAGTTGTTTTTTTTTTTGTTTTTTTTTTTTTTTAAACCAAACAATTCAATAGACGTTTTACTGATAACTGTGTCAGTCACCATGTTGTTTTCAAGAGTTTAATAATTTTTATTTTTGTAATCCAATTTAATTCTTTTTTAAACTCCAGCGTCTCTTGTCACTTCATTTACTTCCCTTCAATCGTAATATTGTGTTAATACAACACGTTTCAGTCCTGATGCTCTGATGTGATAATTGCAGAGTTGTCAAGTCTCGTTTGTTGAGGGATTAAACTCTTTTTTTACAAGAAACCTTTATTGTTTTGCTTCTGTTCCTGACAGATTCAACAGAACAAATTTCAAACAACCACTCCTAATTTATCCAGCTTCAAATTATATTTGCTACAGTCATAATTTATAGAGTTTGGACCCCAGAATGCAGATATCACAAGGATCTAAAATTAAAAAGTAAGGCTATCGTTGTTTTAAGAATGTAAACAAAGGCTGCAAATTGGCAGCAAAAAAAAATCTCTGCAAATGTGTCAAACCTGCACAGGGAAGCATGAACTGGACGTGGCATCAAGCTCAATGGCAGACTGAAGAGTGGTGAAACTAATTTACTTTAAAGACGGGCTGATGAGGAGAGTGGCTGCAGCTGTGTGATTGATGAAATGGGACAGATGGAGAAGGGCGTGGCAGGCTAAAAAGAAAAGTACTGACAAAGGGAGGAGTGGCAGATGACAAAGCAATAGGCCAAAGACCAATCCAATGAAAACATCAACAAATCTATGTTAATTTACTTTTTATGTACACATGTTTTGTACATTGCCCTGAGATGACTTCTGTTGTGACTTGGTGCCACATAAATTGACTTAATTGGACTGAAATCAGAACAAAAGACAAGAACTATAAAACACATATAACAAAAGTACAAATAAATAAATAAAAAATAGCAATGAATAAAAAAAAAAAAAAACTGCCACAACATGATCAAAAACATAGATCTTGACAATATCACTTAGTAAAAATTTACTGTAAATCTAAGTATGCAGCACTTAAAGGAAAATAATATGAAGTCCTCACAATTCTACTGTCATCAACATATTTCAGCGTAAGTACGAGGTCATTTATTGTGTGATCCTATGAAGTGATCTCTGTTGCATATCCATTTGTCTATGCTTATGTCACTGCAATAATGGGTCATATAATGACAATTGAATCATCCTTGGTACATATTAAATTGGAACAAGTGCAGCCTAATGAGCATTGCCACGGGTAAGTGATGTTGAGATTCACTCATCTGCAAACACATATTTAACGGCTGCATCAGCTAACTGCAGCCTAATATCATTAAGTCACTGAACACAGCAGACATGGTAAAAATATCTCAATACAGAAAATCAATTACTAAGTTGCAGGTCATTTTTTGCTATTGTTGATCAATACTTTTATTTTTTTATTTTTTTTTTCTCCACACTTCCAAAAGACATTTACGGACAAAATCCCAAGAAGTTTGTCATTTCAGCACTGATGATTTATCGCTCTAAATAATTTGAATACTGCAATGTTCAGTTGGAAAAAAAAAAAAAATAAATAAATAAATAAAACCAGCCAGGCTAATTAAAAAATGTGGCTTTTGTTCAATATTTCACATTCTGTAGACAGGAAACTGCTTTGTATGCCAGAAAAGACCAAACGTCTCCACCTTAATTAATTCAGTGTTTTCTCTTTTTTTTTTCTTCTTCTCCTGTTTCTACCTGAGTCTCACTGCATGTGTGAAGCAAAAATCTGATCGCTTCTGTTTCATGCAGCTGATCATTACATGCCTGCTCATCTCTTTACATTTTTAATGAGAGGGGGTTTTGACGCGTCCATTAACCAGCTGCTATACATTCCTAAATTAAATTTTCTTTTTCTAAAATACTGTATATTGTTACTCAATATGTATCACACACACCAAGCATTATTCCAACTACTGTATAGCTTTTGTACACACAAAAAATAAATAAATAAATGAATAAATACAAATGTACGTAACAAGTGTTTGTAACACTTGAATCAACAAATTGATCAATTTCATTAAACTACAGAGGAAAAAAAAATACTCTCCACCTTTTAATGTAGAAATCTACAGAGAGCAAATATGTGTATGATATTTATTCATTTTCATAATTTGCATCAAAAACAGCATTTAAAATGGCATATGTATGCGTCTGCGAGTAAAAAATAATAATAAAACAGTACCGCACTCGCCGCCATACATGTCATAAGTTGCATGTCCAAATATGTCTAATAAAGTGGGAAAAAAATATAAATGTGCAACTTCGCCATATAAGTTACATCTATTACGTGATCCCTGCTGACGCATCATGTTTGTTACGCGTCACCACTGACCACCCGGAAACATGGGCCGGTGTTGTGCCAAAAATTGATTTGACTACCAAACGGTGGCAGCGGGAATAATCACTGCAGGACTTTAACAAGAATTTAACAAGATGAACGCTTAAAAACAATTATTTGTTTGCTCGAAATTATATCAAAGGTGTGTCTCAGTTAAACTTGTCCTTAATAAATGCACTTTAACAGTAAAATCAGCTGCATTTCAGCTGGGCGGCACGGCAAAATGCAGCTTATTTGACAATTGCTCCAGGAGTTCTGGAGCGAGATGAAGGTGATTTTTGTATGGCAAGACAAGTGTTTCATTAATAGCCACTTTTACCTATTATGACACTTGGCTTGCCATAATGCTCAAGAGCCCTCTAGCGTCAGAACATGGTAATGTTCAATATGTCCATGTCAGAATGAATGAAATCATCAGCAAAAAAAACTCATATAAAACTGGGGTGGGGGCAGACAAATAAGTTGCTTCGCTGTATAAGTCGCAGGGCATGCTAATTTATGCAAAAAGGTACAACTTATACAGTGAAAAGTTCAATATATATTTACTTTCTGGGAGGGCTAGAGCATGCACAAAATGTGTCCACATTCAGTCACGCCATGTGTGTCTTAGAGAATCCAGTCACAAGTGGACAGTGCAAAATGCAAATATGAACATATTCAAGACTGACTGACAAGTTTAAATCCAACCATAAAAACAACAAAAAAAAAAAAAAAAAAAAAAAAAAAAAAAAAAAAAAAAAAAAAAAAAAAAAAAAATCAGAACTGGCCGGGACACAATCAAATTCTGTGTAAAGTTCAAATGCAAAAATCCACATCAGATCACCCATTGACCTGGAAATGATCTACATAAGCAACTAAGTTAATTTATTTGGTTTCTTTTTTTTTTTTTTGTTTATTAACTATTTTAAAAGCACTGTCAATATCAGGCATTTGCCCTTACTAATAATACTAATATGAAAATAATAGAACAAAATGATTAATTTAATTTGATGTCCCCCAGCACGATCATCACCATGTCTTCCATACATTTACTAATGAATCCACCATTCTTAACCTCACACAATTGACAATACAAATTTATATAAATGCATAAAGATGTAAGAAAGATTGTGTTAGAGTAACGTTATTGTTTAATACCATTAACAAAAATACAAGGTACCATTGTTTAAAGATTTGTTTCATCTTCAAAATATAAAGTATTTTTGTCTGCTCCAAAACAATAGTAATCAGTCTAGGTGGCCTTATATTCCATTTTTAGAAAAGCAGCTTGAACACTATATTAAATCTATCAGTGTCTTGTGCAGGGAGTGCATTGCTTTTAAAGGAAATTAGAGGAGCTTATTTGATTGGCCATGATGGATGCTGGTCTCCAACACCCCCACTGATAATGTATTTCTCCTAAACGTGCCCTGTTTCCAAATGTGCCACAGGTGTGCTTTGCTCTTTAAATAATGTACACAGTTGTCGAAGTCTCACATTTGTTTTAGCATTATAAGATTAAAGTGGAAGCATGAAGTCAATAAACATGAAAAAACATCACCCTGTAGCCCATTATGCCGTCACAATCTATTCAATTCAACTTTATGTATTGTAACACAGTAGTAGAACTGAAAACCCACGACTTCAGTTCATTTTAATTTAGGTGACACATATTAGATTTTCCCTTTAAAACAGGATTTATTTAAATTCAATTCAATTCAGTTCAGTTTATTTACTGGTATATAGTACCAAGATACAACAGAAGTTAGGGCACTAAGCAAAAACATTAACATGCATAAAAATTAAATTATTAACATCATCTATCTAAGGAAGGAAGCCAGCAGATTGTGTTGAGTCAAATTAATACAACTTGGGTTGTCTACTAGAAAACGGGCAAAAACAATTCAGTTTAAGTTCAAAATGTAATCCTTAGGCACAATACAGTGATACAGTTTAAGTACACTTTGACTAAGCTGTTGCAGAGAGGAACTACTTATCTAATGTGTGTTTCTGAGTACGAGTGTGTGGGAATATCATTCCTAATGGGAAAGTCATAACCTCATGAGAATTCCTTATGACATCTTTTGAAAATAAAGCCACTAAAAAGCTTCTCCCATGTGAAAACTGATTAGAACAGTTAAGTCAAGCATAGCCCAAGGCACAAAGTAAAAAAAAAAAAAAACAAAAAAATAAAGTATTAAAAAAAAAATTCTGAATGAATGAATGAGTAATGTCAAAGTGAGAAAAATACAATAAAATAAAAATAATAAAACAAAAAGCATCATGTTGACTTATTCATTTTTACGAAGGTTACAGTATTTTTCAGACTATAAGGCACACCAGATTATAAGGCACAATAATAATAATAATAATAATAATAATAATAATAATAATAATAATAATAATAATAATAATAATAATAATAATGTATCGTCATCATTGTATGTTCCCATACAATGTTGAAATTGGCTCTCTGCATTTAACCCATCACAACTGAGATTCACTCAGGTGGAGTAGTGGGCGGATATTGAGGACACCCAGGGAGCAAATGGGGAGAGGATATCCTGCTCAGAGACACCACAAGATGTGCAATGACTCGGGATTGAGCCTGTGACTTTTGTGCCCCGAGTCGGCTGCGCTGCCTCTACCCCATCTCAGCCCCAGTATCAATGAACAGGCCTGTTTTTATACATAAGGTGCAACAGGTAATAAGATGCATTAAGCAAAACCAAACAGTAAGTCAAACTTTATTCAGCTCATTCACAATAAGCACATAAAATTGGTTTGAGGTCAGTAGCACAACCAGAATTAATACGTAAGTTGCACCGGATTATAAGGCTCACAGTCAATAGGCTCATTACTTATCATTTTGCTTGTCATAAAAATGATCTTAAAGTTGAGGTGCAAATAAAATCTTGGGTTTTTGTAATAACAATAGTCAAGTATGCAAACTGGGCTAATAATTTGATAATGACCCTCAACTTGAAATACGTTTGAGTCCATGGCGATGGACATTGTTGCCAGAACTGGTATGATGTGGCAATCTTTCAAAGATTTTCAAACATGCCGAGTCAAACAAATAGGCATTTCAATGTATTTATTTATTTATTTTTATTATATTCATTTCATTTTTTGAGAGTTTGTCAAGACCACACAGCATCGCTCTCTCAACACACATACCGACACAATTGCACTCACACAGTATGTGCCGTATAACTCATTTCAAATGAGGCTTTCCAGTCTCGACAACTCAATTTTCTGATTATTATAATATAATTGTGGTAGTTAATGGGCATTCTCATATTTCATTTAGATTTTTATGAGGGGGAAAAAAAGCCAGTTTGAGACCATATTACGTCTAAGTAGGCAATTAAAACAAATTGCTTCAAGTAATAGAGAAATATGGCCGCTTGTGATAAGTTCCATATGGAAATGTATTTTCTTTTGACATTCTGTCAATTAGAGCTATACCTCCAAGAGGACTGGACTGTGAATTATATCATAGTCAAACAAATATTTCCATGGAAATACCAGTGCATGTCTGTCTGTCTGTCTCTCTCATACCAATGTTCAAAGCTAAACTTTGAATAGCATTCTCTGGCTTGACTTTGTCTCTGAAGATTGTGAAGGGTGTCCACGACTGCAGGCCCTCTGGTGGCTGATGATCTCGATCCTGGAGCAGCAGCCTTGGCCACAGTGACTGCAAGTTAATGTGAATGTCTGGCCAAGTGTAGGAGTGGGTGCTCTGTTCTTTTTCCTGCTCCACTTGTCCTCCAGTTTGGCACGTCTTTCTGTCTTAAAGGAGCCCACCGCCTCATGGATGGTTGACCACCAGGAGTCGCAGTCAGTGGCGAGCGGGACCAGTTTTGGGGCTCACGTTCAGAGAGGACTTTGTAGAGTTTCTGTGGCACCCCTATCTTGTGCCACCCATAGGACAGCTCACCATACAACACAATCTAGGCGGTTAGCCTCCATCTTGGACATGTGCCCTGCCCAACATAGGCGAGCCTTGAACAGCATTGCCTCAATGATGGTGGTCTCCACCTGCTGGAGGATCTCCACATTGGTAACAAAGTTGTTCCAGTGGATGCTGAGGATGAAGACGGCGTTGGTGGAAGAGCTCGGGGAGCTGTATATGGCGGTGGTAGGTGATCCATGATTCCAAGCCGTACAGGAGGGTGGTTAGGAGGGTGTATAGCATTATATCCATATAAACTTGGCTCTATATCTAGTCACACATACACAGAGTGACATTTCCCAGACAAATGTAACTTGAGTCAATTTAAATTGAATTCATACTAATAAAGGCATATATATGCATGTACTTTTTAACCTAGACAATCTTTAGTTTACTGATGAAAATTATAATTACAAACTACTCTTGATGTAATGACAGCTAAGAAAAAGCCATAATTCACAAAACCAATCTTTTTTTTTTTCTGTACGCTTATGGAAATATGCTAAAATTCTACTTTTTGTTCTCCTTCTTTTCGTTCTCACATTAGCACTGGAGCAATCTAATACTTCCCGGACTCTGACAGCCAGAGCATGCAAGACCACATAAAGTCCGTGACCAATAACGCATCAGGAATGTGTTGTGAGGAAATCTAGGAATTTGTCATGGGGAGGGAAAACTGAACATGGGGCAGAAAATTGATGGACTGCTCAACATGCCTTTGCAGTGAAATCAGATCCATTCCTCTCCTGAACGCAAATTTGCACATAAAATCTATTTCTCCTTTTCCAACATGCTTATGTTTTTGAGTCACGGTCAGAGAAGTGCATTCTGTTTTCTTAAGTGTAACATGTGTGACAATGTTTAGCTTTAATATACTGTACAGTATTTGTAAAATTGACAGTACTGTAATTCAAATATCCATCCATCCATTATATTTATCCGCTTCTTCCTTTTTGGGTCATATTACGTATAAAAAAAAACAATAGTAAAAAAAAAAAAAAAAAAAAAAAAAAAAACATCCAACTTTGTGTTTGTTTAAAAAAAGGTACAACAAAAAAAACAATTAAATGAACCTTCTTGCACAGAAATACTCAAACATACAAGTCAAAGCTAATATTGATAAAATAAGGGTCAGCAGAGCTTGTGCTGCTTGTGCTCGTCAGCACTGGCATCACTGCAGGTGGCTATGGATGAAGCACAATCAGAGTCACAGATGGAGCATTTAAAATATGCATCTGGAAACAAAATATGGCAGATAATAGCAAGACTGCAGCCTCTGGGCTCTGTGATGATGGGTCCAATGGTTTTCATATATGGTTTCTCCAGAGGAGGGTAAGAATGAAAGCAGCAGTTGGCGATAATCACCTGAGGTTTTAACATAGTATTCAACAATTTGCAAGAAGCAACATTTATGAAAATTAAGATATTGGCTCTGAAAATTACTTACTGTCAAACAATTAGCTGTTTACTTTATTTTTAATTAGAATATACTTTGTAACAAATATAGTAAAAAGAGATATGTATTAAGAAGCTAAGGAAAAAAAAAACACTGGGAATAATAATTTAAATATATTCAAAACAAAATAAGGAACACTGATAAAACTACAATGTCAAGCTACAAAAATAAACAAATATATATGTATAATGGCAGAAAATGATGCATATGGAGTGATGAGTGAAAAGAAAAATAAATAAATAAAACATGCATTCCTCTAAAGAGTGGAATTACAGAAAAACAGATGGTGTGTTCAGCTGGTGTTTAGATTCAAGTTTTAATCCACTACACATCAATTTGTTGGCTAGAGCACCATTGGTCCTGGGGGTAACCGTTTCACAGTGTCTGTCCAGAGTTTGATGCTTTAATGATAATGTTGATTTGCTTTAAGACATCAATGTGAGGGACAAGCATGTGCAAATGAACCTCTCAAAAAGTTTTCTGTCAAATTTTGAAAGCGTTTAACTTTTTTTTAAAAACTAATATGAACATATCATTTGTGCTGTATATGTATCACCACAAGTGGCAGGAAGTGATGTAGTTAATTAAACGTATTTATTAGGCTTTTGCATCAGCAAGATATTTCATGAAACGCTATACGTACATATTTTAATGACACTCTCCGAAACTAAGAAGTGCATCTACAAGTGATTAACCTTAAGGAAACCAAATTTGGAACAGCACGGTGGCTCAGTTAGTAGAGCTGTTGCCTCTCAGTGAGAAGGTCTCTGGTTCAAATCCTGGCCCGGGATCTTTCTGGGTGGAGTTTGCATGTTCTCTCCATGCATGCATGAGATTTCTCCTGGTACTCCGGTTTCCTCCCTCAAACTAAAAATATGCATGCTAGACTGATTGGTAACTTAATTGTCCCTAGGTGTGAGTGAGAGAGTGAATGATTGTCCCATTTGTCTATGTGTCCCTGTGATGGACTGAAACCTGTCCAGGGTGTCCCCCACCTCTCTAACAGTGACTGATGGACATGGGCACCAGTGATCCCCGTGAACCAAAAGGGAAGAAGTGAGTAAAAGATAATGGATGGATGGAAACCAAATACAAAATATTAATAAAAGCTGATTGAGCTTGGCAAAAGTATTATCTATTAATAGCATTTGCTTCAAATCAGTAAAACTGAGTTTTGTAGTAGCTGAGAGTTATTAACATCAAATACTCTGATATCTAACAAATCATGTGAAATTCTTGTTTAAGATGGTAACATGCAAGGTGGCAGGAGTTATGGATGCCTTCAAAGAATACTAGTTTGATTTAATGAAGCAATAAAAAAAAACATATTTTGTTAAAAGTTACAAAATAAAATTATAGGAAACAGCATGTAGAAAGAAAGAAAGTGCTATGTTTTGTCATCATTGCTTGTTTCTTTGCAATTACAACATTAGTTATCTGCATTTAGCCCATTGCACATGAGATGCACCCAGGTGGAGCAGTGGGCAGCTTTGTAAGCACCCTGGGAGCAATTAGGGATTATGTGTCTTGCTCAAGGACACCACAACATATGGGCATAGCAGGGAGTTGAACCAGTGACTTTTTGGTTCCAAGTCAGCTGCCCTTCTCTACACCATCTTGGCCCCAGGGTGGCACAACAAAGTGCCTGCATTTGCCCATAAAAAGTACATTGGACAAAATATCTTAGTACACATGATATTTGTGCAGCTTTTATTATGTATGTTATCTTGTCTGGGACACATGTGAAGGTGTGACTGCTGGCTGGATGTTTTGTTTTAGTACCTAGTGGTGCAAAAAGATCCCAACACTGTTGCCAAGAAAACTGCAGGAGAAGGAGTGTATTTGCATCTGTCTTAACCTAATACTTAAATGATGTGCACATTCAGGAACTCAGTTGCACACTTGTATAGAGATGAACCTGCTCACAAACACACACATGCATACACCTCCAGGCATTTGTGCTAACACATCTGGGAAAGGTATGAGATCTTAGACACCTCACCAAGATAAATAAAGGAAATTGCCAGCCTTGACATAGTTTTTGGTGCTGAGAGGGGTTTGTCAAGGTGACGGCTTGCACTAAATCTTAATGTGTGTGTGTG
>JARVLU010000528.1:23477217-23489832 GCA_031762415.1 Simpsonichthys santanae | reverse complement strand
CCACACCCCACACCCCACACACACACTCACTGAGAACATCTGTGCAGGTTTTTCAGAACTGCCGGATGAACAACAGCATCAGGACTGTGGTTTATCTGAAAGTGCTCATGGACAAATCTCAACATCTTGACGTCAAATGCATATGCAACAAATGTGCTTGCTGGTAGAGTTTTTCTTGATAGGACAAGATGTGAAGAGATTTTTTTTTTTTTTTTTTTTTTTTATAATACCACTAACCATCCTCATTGCTCTTACCTTTTTCTATCTAAAATATTCTGATAAAGAAAATGGGCTGTGCGATCATAGAAGCAGCAACGTGCACTCCTTGGATGACTGTACTAACATATTTTCATTGTTTCCCAGTACAATGATAATAAAGCTTATTAGGATTCTGTTTTTTTTTTTTAAATGATTATTATTATTATGTATTGCCCTTCATGACAATTTCAGTTAAAATGCATTGTACTTTGCTTTTTTTTTTTTTTTTTCCTTCCTTGTTTATTTTTGTGTATCGGGGTTTGTGTGTCTTGGGGAGCTAAAGTACTGGTATTGGTGTATGTTGATAACAATGTTTGTGTCGGGGTGAAATGTAGGTGAGGAAAAGCTTGTAAAACAGAGGTTGAGTGCACACATGCACATGAATATTCTTGGAGTGGTACACAGTGGGTGTGTTTTTGTGCAAGTCTGAGAAACAGAGTACGTATGATAAATATTCAGTGTTTATCAGCATGTCTGGGGGTGTTAGCATAAGTCAAGAGATATATCCTTTCTCACTAGAAGATAGTGTGGAAAGCAACAATATGCCTTTAAGGCCAAAGTTGCTTGAATCTTGGAATCACAGACAGTATGCAGCCAAAAATGCTCAATCAGTGCTAAACCAACATTTGTTTGCTCTTATTAGACGAACAGGAACAAAAAGTAATTGATTGCTATGCATGAAATGCATACTTGTTTTAAAAATCACTTTGCAGTGACATCAGGCTTTGCCAGTGGCATTATGTCAATTGGTCTACATGTTCCCATCCCAGTTATTCCATCTGTCATGTCCTGTATTTTTCTCTCATAAACACAATTTTTAGAAAAGTTTTTGTCCACATGGACACTCATAAAATGATCCAAAATGCTGATGTAACAATCTAAGATCTATGACTCAAGACAAAAATAGAAAAAGAAAAAAAAAAAAAATAATAAAAAAATACAGTTATGATAAAAAATATTCCAAATTGTCTAATCAAAACTCTATACCTTGATTTAACATTTTTTTTTTTTTTTTTTTTTTTTTTTTTTTTTTTTTTTTTTTTTTTTTTTTTTTTTTTTGTGTGTGGCTAATTGTTGCAATTAGGGACAACTGATGTTAAGATTTTTATTTCCAACCCAGGTTCATAAAACAATGACATCACTCCATAACAACATACTTTTTTCATTCATTTTTTTTTTTATTTTTTTTTATGCTGGACACAATAACGCGGGATTTCTACCATAATCATTCTTTGCAGCTTCCTGAGTGGCAGAGTGGCACTAACTACCAGCAGCTGTTTCTGATTCTGGCTGGTGAGACCTCCTGCTTTTAAATGTGGGTGTACCAGTATCACACTGCTGGAACATTACATACCTCATTTGAGACAGCCTCAGAGAGACTTATTGAGTGCAAAAACATGCTACTTTTTTTTTGTGCTCCTAGTTTCCTGGTTGCCTTTTGCCTATGCTCCTTGTGTCCTCTGAGCCTTTGGAAATGCTACAGTCTGGTAAACTTGAGTTCCTCATCAAAGATCTACAGCCACAGAAAGACTAATCAGCTTCTGAGTCTGTGCTGTTGCTTTCTCCACATCTCTACTCACTTGCCTTTATCATGGTCCACTGCTGCTTCTGGAAATCCTCCATGTCTCCTCTACACCTGTAAATCACAAGAACAACATAAGACTATTCATCTATATCTGACGATCACTCTACCAGCGTGGACCCACACCTCTCAGATTTACGCTGTGCCCAGTCCACCTTCTCAACTATTAAAATTACTTACTGTACCAGTGTGTATTCTATTTACTGTTGGTTTGCTTACTCGAGGGTAAAATAAACAGTGCTCATGTTATAATAAAGATAAAGAAATGGTGTCACTGTTACACTTGTTCATAGATCTTGCCATTTTGTGTAATATTTAAGTGTTGAGATAAGGGATCTCCTACCTTTACCATCAAAAGAGTCATTTTTACACCTTCTTTCACTACATTAAACGTGTGCAGAGCTGCAACAACCTGCTACAATGTGGTTATCAAGTGGTGGCCCATGGGCCACTTTAACTTTGATGGAAGGGGCATTTGTGGCCCGCAGGGTTGACTTTATAAAGCAAAACATAATGATTGTTAACATTTATTTAAAAAAGGGCCAGATTCTTGTAAAGAAGGGGCAAAAAAAAAAAAAAAAAATTCAATTGTACGTTTAAAAAAAAATCTATAAACTATGCAGACAGTTCATCATATAAAGAAATAAAGCATCAATTTGAAGTATGTTTGACTCCTTGTACTCACTCGTGTTCCCATATTTGCAAAATAACAAACAGGAAAATAGTTTGAAATAATCGTTCCTTGTTGTTTGTACAACCAAAAAAGTACATAAATAAAAATCAGTTTTATGTCAGCTTTGGTCAAAGCTTGAAAGAGCTGCTGAAGAGGGACCAAAGCAGACCCCTGGTCTAGATGGGGTATGAGTAGAAGGTCAGTGTGGTCAGACAGCAGACAAGTATCATCAAAAACTGGAAGGGTTTCAAGTAAAGTAGTTCTGAAATGTGGAAACAAAATACTGTGCAAACATAATACATTTTTAAAAACATTTTTTAATGCACATTAACTGCAAGACCACAGCATCATGTTTGTAGGTAAAACAAACAAACAAACAAAAAAATAAGTCAAAATAAGGAATTTGGACAAATCAAAGAAAAATAGCACATCAAAAAATAAATACAAAAAGATGAATCAACGTTAATCTTCTAAAGCAAGCCGTGTTTGCCTTGAGGTGATGTGACGCGTGTCGATGTTCCAAGTTTTGTCTACACTCCCACAAAACCTTGCCTCTTTAAGTCATCCTGTGTTTGAGATGTGATGGCCCCATACTGCGCGACATCCCTACTTTGACAGTGGTTTCATTATCAGTCACTTGAACACTAACCAGATTAAATATGGTATTTGATTGGTTTTACTCTCTGTCTAACAAACAAGCAAAATATCACATTATAAGTTATTCCAAGTACTGTTTACTTAGCAAAGTGGTTTAATTCCTATAAGATAGAAAATAATTCTGTATGACACCTCTGAGAACGTTGGCAACAAATAAAGCACATGCTGTGCTGTGTAAAATTTTAAATAATAAATAAATAAATAAATAAATAAATAAATAAATAAATAAATAAATAAATAAATAAAACTGAATGACAGCTTTGACTTAAGAAGACACTTTGTGTGCAAAAGTGTGTTGTCATAAATCCAGCAGCTAATTTTGTTCCAACATTTTTTAATTCAACCATTTGTTGGGTCAAAAATGAATTTTATCTATACCCAAGACAAAAGTTGTCTGTAAAGGATTACATAAGGTTAAGTTTGAAGAGCAACTCTACAATCAGTATACACTAAAGTGTTCTCTATAAATGTAATATAACAAATCCCAAAAAACTTTTTTTTTTTTTTTTTTTTTTTTTTTTTTTTTGTTTGTTTTGTTTTTATGAGATTGTTTCCATATATCCAAAAACATCCTCTTCATCCCAAATTATTGTGGTTTTTCATGATGGAACTCAAAGTAAAGCCCTAATAGGTAATTTAAAAAAGAGGCTCTCCACATTTTCTATTCCTGCCACCACTGCAGCACTTATTAGCCCTAAGTGCTGAATATGTCTCCAACAAGGAGACCCACAGAAGTTGAGGCAAACGAGGGCACGAGAATAGTTCACTCTGTGTTGCTTGCCTTACGCTCTGTATGTCACTTTCAATTATCCATAACAGCCTTAATCCTCGTTGCAATTAAAATTCCAATTAGAATCTGAAAAACACATCCAGACACACAGAGCGGGCGGAGGACTTGTAAATATTGGCCCACCACTGTGTCAACACCCTGGGTTGCAGTCAGAGGACACCCAGTGAAATACTGTGAACAATCACTGGGGAAATCATATTTGAATATAAAATGGCCAATGCATATGCACATAGCCAATAGCAGCATAACGGTGGATAAATGAAGAAAATTATATTACAAATGGAGTAATCGAATAAGGATGATTTCATTTGCATGTTTAAGATGCTATGTAATCACTGCAAAACTCATTATTCACCTCATTATCAAACATTTATAACTGACAGTGTACAGAAACGTTGAGTCTTTATATTGTTTGGTTTATGATGCCACTTTAGCATCAACTGTAATTTTGATAAGTATTTTGTATTTTGCTTATCGTAGCTCATACAGTCACAGACAAAATTTGTAAACAAAAAAATGAAAAAAAAAAAAAAAAAAAAAGATCCATGTTGCCCATCTATCACAGCAGGATAATTTTGGACCCAGAGCGCAGACTGTACATGAGGAACTTAAAATAAACATGTTTAATAACAAAGAAAAAAGGGCAGACGTGGCAGCAAACTTGCACACTCCATGAATAAATTCAATGGTGATCGTGACTGAGGTGTATGACCAGCAATGCAGAACAGATTGGAAGGTAGAGAAAGACAAACTTTTAAAAGACTGAGGAGATGAGGGAAATTGATAAACCTGAGCTCAATGCACAAACAGGAACAGGGGGAAATGGTTGAGCAGACTGAAATGCAGGAGCTGAACTGAGGAGATGTGAAGTGATGACTGGTAAAACACAAGTAAGGGAATTCAAAGACAAAAATTCAAAACACAGAAGTAAAGCATAACCCATGAAGGGAATAGATCTAAAAAAAATAAAATAAAATAAACTCAAGGAACTATAAACACACAGATCATGACGTGTTCATTTTCAATGGATTTCTATAATCCTGTATAACGAAAAAAAAAAAAAAAATGACTTCAAAACATTGACTTCATTGACAAACACAATTTGCTTCAGTGCCATAACCTTGTGAACCTGGGGCTGCCAGTTCGAGCCCGGGATACGTCCCAAAGGGCATCTGGTGGAAAATAATTGCCAAATCTTACATGCAAGTTCACTCCCTGTGGCAACCCCTGCAGAAGAAAGCAGTCAAAAAATAAAGTTAGTATAATTAAAATAAAATGGATCATAGTGGTGGTGGTGCAGAGGTTGGAGAAGGCAAGTCTGTAATTAGAAGGTCAACAGTTCAAACCCCCTTACTGTTAAATCACAATTTGAGTGGGAAAGGTGAAGCACTCACATGTGTCTCTACCCTTATTTGTCCCACTCTGGTTAAGGCTCCCACAGACTCGGGCGTACGTTAAGCCACACGGACACCGCATGCACGGTCTTCAAACAGTTGAGACTTCATACTCAAGCATACACCCTGATGGGCTGCAGCCCAGCTCTGTAGGCAAGGGGTGTTTACCTTGGGGACAAACTGAGGTCACCGATTGGTCATTTAATGACATGCGTACTGGATTGCTTGATATGTCGCAAAAAAAAAAAAAAAAAAAAGATGGCAGCCCAGCGGCAGCGGTGTTCTGTGCTTATATGTTGTTAATAAACTGTTCTAAAAAATAAAATAAAAAACAGGGAGTGCTGGACCTGCAACTCACACATCAGACTGGCCCACCAGGAAATCTCCAGACCCTCCCGCAGCCACGCTAGACCTGATTTTAATTCTCTTGTGAAAAATTCCTTAATTTCTCACAATTTCAGTCATGGCGTCAACAGACAAGGAGGAAGAGATCGCTAGCCTCTTTGCAAAAACAAAAAAAAAGAAAAGAAAAGGCCATTAAACCAGACCAGGGATGAAGATGGGGAATTCCATACATTGGTGTCAGATGCAATACAGTCCATTGCCGAGCGGTTTATTGTGCGAGACCGTGTATGTAAAAATCGATCTTTGCACAGACATGCCTTGGATGGCGTCCGCTTCAAGTCTAATCTGGTACGCGCAGACCTCCGCAGGCTGAAGTACACTTGAGTCTGTGGGAGCCTTTAGTCTTGGCTTGTGAAGGAAGGTCCAGACACCTCTTTCCCCAGCCACCTACTCCAACTCTTCTGGGAGGACTTCAAGGCATCCCCAGGCCAGCTGGGAAGCATAGTCTCTCTCCAGCATGTCAACCTTGCTAAGGAGGCAACCAAGGTGCATCCTTACCATATGCCCAAACCACCTCAACTGGTTATTTGTATAAACCACAATCAAAGTGGGTGATGTCACCATCATGGGTGGTGGAAAATGGATGGGCTAAGACACTGTGGGACTTTGAGATCCAAACTGACATACAGGTTCCTACTGGTAACCAACCAGGCATTGCAGTGGTCGACAAGCAAGAGAAGGCGGTAGCAGTGATGGATGTAGTACTCCCTAGAGATAATGCTGGGAAGAAATAACATGAGAAATATGAGAAATACTAATGACTCAAAGATAAAATACAGATGTTGTGGAGATTCAAAGCATCAGTAGTCCTAGTTGCCATAGGCAAACTCATTGCTGTGAACTCCAAACTGGAAGAATGGCTGCAACAGAACCCAGGAATAACCTCGGAGATCTCTGTTCAGAAGAACACAATCCTAGGAACAGTTTAGACCCTGTGCAGAACCCTCAAGCTCTCAGACCTCTGGTAGAGGACCTGAATTTGAAGTGAAGTGTAACCACTCAAGTGGAAGTGTATGGTGAAATGGAAGGTATTTTGTTGATTTTTTTATACATAATAAACAAATCTTTAAAATACTTTTTTTTTAATGTAAAGAGTCAATTATAATACTAAATTAGCTATACAAATTAAAGCCTGTTTTTCTTTTTCTTTCTTTTTTTTTTTTTTTTTTTTACATTTTACTTTTTGCCTGAGAAATACTAATGAATACCTGTGAATATATATACAGTATATGTAAGGCTTTAAACAGAATACAATAAAATAAATGCATAAAAGCCTTTAGTTAACCAACTTCAGAGCTTTACACATGCCAGGGTGAGAGCTTGGCTTCTGGGGGAATGTGTCAAAGTGAGGCCCCTGTCTGAGCAGATTTAGGCCTCAACCAGAGATGAAACGATCCCTAACCTCAACACGGAGCCCTGTGGTCCTCTGTGTATGAGTTCTTACACACAAATAAATCTTTTGGTGTGGATGCATGAAGTTGTCCTTAAGCATGCACAGTCATCTATGGATGCTTTTATGTGTCTGCGCATGTGTGTGTAAGTCATTCTGCATGGATCTTGTGTGTGCATCTCACCACACTTTCTTCCCTCAGATCCCTCAGCCTAAGTGTTGTGGTCCCGATTTCATTAGCTGCCCTCTGGGTTTTCCTCCACCATCTGAATCTAATCCTTTGGCTTCCTTTGACATGCATCTGACTAATGAATGTCAATATTATGGTTAAAGAGACCAGGATGTAAAGACAGGGGACCAAGTTTAGGGTGGGAAGAGCAAAATAGTGTTATATGTGGCATTTGTGTGTGCGAGTGTCTGGCTTTGCACATGTTTATGTGCAGAAATGGAGTTTGCTAATCCAACCACACAATAAAAATTGAAATTAAGTGAGGATAAGCCATGAAACCATCACTAATGCTGTTGCCCCAACATGAAAACAAAACTATGCTGCATGGAATAAAAATATTACTTGTGGCTGTTAAGAGCAACTCTGCCCCATTAAGCTGATGATGCATTTAGGAATGCTTTCAATTGTTTAAACCACCATGCGTTCAACAAATAAATCATACTAACCTGTTTTTTTATTAATTATTTTACAAACATAAAATGAAAGCAAAAAGCTGCAAATCAAATTTGCACTGCATACCTGACCCTGCAAATATGCTTAGGGGTAGGCAGAAAAAAAAAGCATACGGCAGCAAGATGTGTTGTGTTAAAAATGATTGTGAGGCTTCATAATGGCATAGTTACCATAGTCGATGCTTTGACAGCTGGTTTAAAGGTCTAAACACAGATGGACTGTCAGTCTGTCCAGTGTATCTCACTTCTTGCTCAAAGATCAGAGGTACAGTATGAACTGGCTTCTTGTTACCCTGCAAAAAAGCCACAATGTATAATAAAAAGGATAAATAATGACTGTGGATGCTGTGGTTCTGCCAGTGCCTTCAAACCATTACTAGAGCAGTAATGGCCAAAAGTGAAGTGCTTGATGTAAGAGTGGCTGAGACAATGGCTCTCACTTTTCAAAATAGTAGAATAATGCTTCCATGTTGGGATGTCTGTCTCAAGTTGTTTAAATAAGTCAGTATTGTGACCATAACTGTGGGATGGAGTGATAAAAAGTAGACAAATCTGATTTTGTCTGAGCAGGTCTAAGGTGGTGAAGAAAGTGCAGAACTGATAAGTGTAGCTCTCACTTTACTGATCCTTCCCCTATATTCCAACCCATATGGTGATGAGACTTTGACCACTGCTGAAAGAACAAGAATACAAATACTGTTGTTTCCATTTGAGTGTGCATGTGCAGGCTTGAATATGAGGGATATTGGTCAAGCAGAAAATACTCAAAGCTGCTGTTCTTTTACATCAAAAAGAGTCCGCTGTTGTAAATTAGTATCAGGTCAGGATTCCTCTTGGTCATGGCTTTCCAATTGTAAAAGAGCTTTCAAAATTAGAGTTGACCATTTAAACCATTTCACCAAAGGAAAAAATAATAATAAATATGATATTTTTATTTTATTGTATTGTACTTTGAGACAGTAGGGTCTTACATAATTGAAACATTAATAAAGATGTTAAAGAAACTGACATAGCAACAGAGCATTGCATACACAAAAACTGCTTTAAAATCATATCATAATTTACACTGTTTTGACACCCAGAATAGAAGAACTGAAAGTGAGAGAGAGCCATGTAAAAATGCAAGTGGTCTTTATTTACAGTGAATCTTAAACAGTGCAGGAACTCAGGATGGATCTGGGAAGCAAACAGAGCAGTAAGTATTTTATAGGTTGACGGTATGATGATATATTAGAAGCAAAGGTTGATTTCTAAAATGTTTCTGTTTCTGTGTCATGCAAAGAAAAGAGGGTGGAAGATTCTAAGAGGATTTGACTGTAGGAGGTGGTGGGGTGAGTGGTACACTGTAGGAGAGTTGCAGGACAGAAACCCAGAGATTGACCCCGTTTTGCTGATGAGACAATGAGGCAAGTGGTTCCAAGCAGAAAACCCAATAGAGGGACAACACTGAAGGAGTTCGAGGAGACTAGAGTTCTACAGGAAACTATCAACAGGTCAGGACTGAAGTGAACAAGGAAACAAAGGTTAGTAGCACTTATACTGAACATAAGAACTGCAGGGGCTATTGATTCATTATCCTAAAGTCTCAAACATTCCAGCAGAGAAATATTGGGCCACAGGTCCTTTAATACAGCAAGAATTTGTCCTTGGGCTCTAAGAGCAAGTTATCTAAAAAAGCTAAGTCTGGTCTACCTGGATTATTGAGCATGCATCAGGGTAAGAGCAAGTTAGTTTAATTATTTATTAAAATTCCTAGAAAGATGATGTCCTCATCTTTGAAGAGGTACTTAAGTAGAAACATGGCCTCCTGCCTTTTCTGTACTCAAAAACAATATATTGTGTATATACAGTATACTGTATATTATGTGTGTATACAGTTATATGCATATTATCACATTAAAAGCCAAAGAAGAACATCCAGTACAGCTGAGAGGCCATTTTGTGTGTGTGATCAAAGAAAGTGAAAATCCTAGCGCAGAGAGAAATGACAAAAACAAAGAAGCATTTTAGTGCAAAGAAGACTTTAAAAATGTCCATGCAGCTTTTATCTGCCAACGAGCTGCAGGACTCATCAGAAGCTTCACAAGCGTCCACACGCAGTCTGACATGGAATGCTCACTGGAGTCCTCGTTTTCTGTGAGCGCCTCCGACCTTTCCTCTGAACGTGGAAGTGGGCACTGGGGATTCTGGTCATCATAAGAGTGAGTGGATGGCTGGAGGTTGTTTTCACTGGAGCTGGGGAAAACAAGTTTGGAGTCTCCAACAGACTTCCGTCTGCTCCACCTAAATGAGTTATCAGAGACAGAGGGCTGCAGTTGTAACCAACAGGCCAATGGCCTCAGACAGAACCACTTCAATCACAGCCTCATTAAACTTGTTTAGCAGTCTTGAGGCAGTGTTGGCTCTCAGTGAAGGCATGCCTAACATTACTGTTTTCAAGGCAGACAGACCATAAAAATAATTCCTTAGCCCACTGGTTTATGTACTAGGTAGTTAGAACTGCACCATAGGTGAGTCTGATTATATAGTTGACATGCTTCCTTCAATTTCCCAAACAACACTCCAGGGTAGTTTTAAAATGTACAGTTCCATTTGTCTTTTTTTGTCATACTTTAGATTATTCTGTCAAGTATCATGCCACTGGTGACTATGTACAGATTGTAATTTGGTTCAATGAAGCCTTATCAGTTGCTGATGAGATTTAGGGCTAAATTGAGATAGCTTGATTTGTTATAATAAAAATCCAAATTCAGTTTTAATACAAGTGTTACGTGAGCTGTTGCGGGCCCACAAGCCGCTGCTGCAGCTAGCTGTTGCTAGCTGTGGGCCTCAGGCCTCATCTCGAATTCCAGACCCACCTCCAGCTCACGCGGTTCCTGGCTCGGACCTCCCTCAGAAGTAGTAACTCATACTATCTCAATAAATCAAGGAAATGTGAATTAAGTTTTGCCAATTGTATTAAATCAAGGCAAGAAAAGGTTACAGTTTACAGCACTGGCCTCTGATTCACAATGTGAGATCCTGGACCGGGAAAGGGCCAGATGACACATTGCTTTATAAATATATTGGGCCTAGGCTCCGCCTTCACGTCCAGGAGCAAAGTCTGTCAGGTGAATAAAGGGCTGGACTAAAAAAAAAAAAAAGATACGGTGAACAAAACCTTTCTATGTGGTGTGGCAAGCAAATAAATAAATAAAGCTATTCCTTGACGGATAATGAATCCCTGGGAAACTTTTTTTAAGAGTTGCTGTTCAAACCAGTCAGAACAGAGTCATAATTTCATTACAATCCATCTCTGAGCAGATCAAAAACTCAGGGTCAGTCTAGATAAAATAGATCGTTATCATGGCAACAAGAAACTATGTAATGTGACAGTTGTGTCTATTATTCTATTCTTGAAAACTAGTCGGGTGGCTGGTCTGAAGATAGTAACAAAAGCAATGGGTTGTCTTGTACTGTACAGTATATATGTGCCAACGAGAAAGACTCAAAAGTGAATATATTTTTTTACCATTGTGAAGGAGTGATTTTTTTTTTTTTTTCCTGTGTGCTTCCCCTGACTCAGAGAGGATGATCTGGGTTATTCTACTTTCCAGCATCTCCTCTAGAATCACTCAGTTGTACACCTTTCACATCTGAGATCAACCAAGTACAACCACATTATTATACTGTTGGCTCTGAATAGCTCCACTTGGAGCACTTTGAGATTCAGTGCCTCCCCCATGAGCAGCTCACTGGTAAAATGAAGTAAGGAGGCTCTTTCTCTCCTCTTCCTCTCAGTCTCTATTTCAATATTCCTCAGTCATTTATGAAGTTACAGAGTATGTCTTATGGGCCTTTTTCCCCCACCTCGCTAACCTTTTTGTGTCTGAGACAGTGGATTATTTGCACGTTAGTTTCTTTAACAAATGCTGCATGCTGCTATTGTTTTCTGTTTCATTAATTTCAGACTCGGCTCCATTCTCTTTTTTTTAAATCGAATGACATTTTTAATTCGAGTTATGTTGATTTAATTTCCTGTTTGGTTAAATTTTGGCAACAAAATTATTTGGTTACGATTGACAACGAATGGCAGTTTGGGTTTGTCTTCTAAACACTGCTCACTGCATGTAAAGTATTATGTTTTAATATTTTGTGAATGATGAGTCCCACCCAATCTTTGTTCAGACTTTTTTAAATTATTATTATTATTATTATTGTAAAATACCATCTTGGGGAAATCCTAAAACATTTTCCAAAGTCTCTACCAGTAGCCATGGCACGAGCTCTGGCAGACTGTCACCTCTTTCTGCCAAAGAAGAGCAGACAATAAAACAGAAAATATATTATTAAACCAGCATGCTTTTATGCATCTGAAAATAAAAACAATGCATGCATACAAAGTAATTAGCTAATAATAATAAATAAAAATACAACTTGGATGAAAAGAATAAGTACAGTTTTAGCACAGGATGATGTTTAACAGTCATGCATTATTAGTCTGATAGTTCAAGCTCTGCTATGTGCCACACTGCTGACTGTTGTACATTAACTAATTCCCTAAGTGTCCTAATTTAATTTAATCAGCAATGGGATTCTAGGTTTCAATTTTATTTTACTGTATTCCCAGAGAGAAAATGAGAGACATCTACCGGTATGTGCACAAAATATTAAGTTGGAATCCATAGAGATATAATCAATTGTGTAAAAATGTATCTCCCGTGCTGTCTCTCTCTCTGACACACACACACACACACACACACACACACACACACACACACACACACACACACACACACACACACA
>JARVLU010000528.1:23379732-23398007 GCA_031762415.1 Simpsonichthys santanae | reverse complement strand
CAGAGGCCATCTCAGCACCAGCAAACAGTTTTTTTGTTTGTTTGTTTGTTTGTTTGTTTTCTTCAAATGTGGAGTATGCTTTGGTGGAGAATCAGTTTTATTTGGTGCCTCCTCAGATTGAAGATGTCCATCAGATGATGGATTAAACATCTCAGCAAAAAAAAAAAAAAAAAAAAATAGGAAACCTTCCAGATGACCTGACTGAAAACTGATGAACTGTAAATATGCATTATTCACAAAATATTTCAAAGGTTTTGTTTATCTGTGTTTAGCCAGACATGTTGCATGTTCTCCAAGTGTAGAATGAAAAGGTTGAATTAAATTTAAATGTTATTGCCACACTGAATTTAAAATCCCCACACATAGCAATTAAAGGTGAGATAAAAAATATATACCACATTTTCAAATTTTTGAATTGGTTCAAATGAAACAAGTATTAGCACAGATTGTTGGTCCTTACACATTTATACAGACAGGATAAAAAAAATACTGCCTCTGATTCTGCATATTTATCATCTTGCAAACATGGGTCATACACTGCAAACTTGACCTAGCTTAATTTTGGATGCAAAAAATAAAAAATGAAAAATTTGCACACATTTTCACCCACAAATGCAAGACTGCATACACGACTAAAAATGTAGAGCTCAGACGAACACACGATGAGTATGTTAGGTGAGAATAATAGAACAAACACAGAGCACACCCATGAATGGGAACACACAAGGAGATGCAGTGCTATATTCATTTACACAGGCAGACATGCAAACAAATGCAACCAAAACAGATTGAAGAGAAAACCTCTCCCTCACGCTTCCAGGTGGATGGATCTGCAGTGCACCACGCCAAATGGTTTCTTTTGATATGACTCGACAGCGCGGAACAAAGTGTGGTATATCCACGCAATTTAACTTTTCTTTCAACTTGAACAAAGTTTTAAATCTAACCAATTCAAGCATTTTCAAGGAAGGTTAAATGGGATATGTTGTGTTTCTCTTTTGTGGTGTTAATACAGTTTGATTAGAGCTTGGCCAGAAATATTATACATCACGCTTCATAATTCAGTTCATCTGTTAATAAACGGTGGAATCATGACAAAGTTAGAAATCACCAGTGTTTCGAGCTAACATTTAAAGCTTTTATAGATAATTGGGAATGTGCATTTTATGCAATAACACTTTTCAAATTAAATAATTTGATTTTATTTGTAGGGATGCACGATATTGGATTTTTGGCCGATATGTTAAAACTTATTTGGCCAATAACAGATGCTGACATTTTATATACTTCCCTTTGTCAGAACATAGCCCTCTTATTTAGGCTTATGTGCTACAAAAATTGTGTAGCAGCTGTAAGAGCTGGTGACATATATTCAGTAAAAGCCATATGATATGCATAGCACTAACTACTGTATATTAAATGAAAAGTGTTAAATGTTATTTATTAGCATTAGTCACCTGCGATGCTGTCTCACTTGTGGAGGCTTGTTCCGGGTTCCTAGCTGCACTGTGGGATCCTCTGCACCTGTGTATGAAGGACAGTCTTTGTCTATCAATTGTGCCGTAAGACTAATTATGCTAACGGAGCTAATACTTGACGTTCAAATGTCTGTAGTAAAACTCACCTAAGTGCTATTGGTTATTAGCTTCTCAATGACATCGGAAATGATGGCTTTAACTTGGGTAAGGTTACGTTGGAAAAATATCTCTGACTGGGGACGATGTAACGTGGCTCAGCATGGTCCAAAAAGCTTCAGAATCTGACATCACCAATGAAAAAGAACCTTCCACACTGCCAACATTTTGAATTTTCCCTCTCCACCGTGAGATCAGGTAGGCACACGTGTGATGTAATCACATTGTGTTGCCGCTGCAGGGATCCTTGTCACTGGATTTTCATACCAAAACAGCACCTTTTGTATCTGTGGGTTATTTTGATGGAATGGCCAATGTCCGATATTGAACTTTAATGCCAATATCGCCCAATACAATACCAAACTGATAATATTGTGCATTCCTATTTACTTCAATAGTTTGCCACTGAGGTACGGCATCTGCAGTGAAGCAGGAGCCGTGTCTGTCTGTCGTGGTGAAGAGAGAGCTGAGTCAAAAGGCAAAGCTCTCAGTTTACCAGTCGATCTAGGTTCCTACCCCCATCTATGGTCATGAGCTTTGAGTTGTGGCCAAAAGAACGAGATTGCAGATGCAAGCGACCAAAATGAATTTTCTCTGCAGGGTGTCTGGGCTCTCCCTTAGAGACAGGATGAGAAGCTCGGTCATCCAGGAGAGAATCAGAGTAGAGCCGCTGCTTCTCCATGTCAAGAGGAGCCATTTGAGGTGGCTCATGCCTCCTGGACACCTCCCTGGTGAGGTTTTCTGCACATGTCCTACCGGGAGGAGACCCAAAGGAAGACCCAGGACATGCTGGAGGGACTATGTGTCTAAGCTGGCCTGGGAACACCTTGATATTCCCCAGGAGGAGCTGGCTCAAGAGGCTGGAGAGAGGGAAGTCTGGGCCTCCCTGCTACCCCCACAACCTGACACCAGTTAAGCAGAAGAAAATGAATGGATGGATGGATGCATGGATGGTTTGCCACTGCTTTCAACACAAAACAAACTTGCAACATTGCATGTTTACCACAACATGTGCTAAGACTGTCCTTACACAGTCAGAACCAATTATTAAAGCAGAAGAGGTGGCAACATTCTCATTTAATGAGTTATACTTTAGAATTACAGTACTGCCTTTTTTCACGATGTTACTTGAAAAATTAACCATGTTTCGATGACCAGGATGAAGATTGCTGGTCATTAATTAATGGAATTCACTCATTTTAGCTAGACGTCAAATATTTGAAAATCTCATTCTATCAGTAAACAAACTGCATATCATGTGCGGTTGTGCAGATACAGTATTTGCCTCACATACTGTATATTCTCAGATGCAAACTTTTATAGTAGCAGGTCACCAAAATTGTGAACAAGTGAGTGTCCAAATATAAACAGGTGGCTGTTCAAACATTAAAATTGGATGTTCCATCACACGTTCATTTGGTTTAAGACACATGCAAACTTCCTATTTCCACTGCAGGTACTCATGCCAAGTAGACAACTCATTCCTCTCGTGCCCGTAAGAGATGGAAAAAACAAGTCTGAGTTTTGTATCGGGGCATTTTAATCAGAAACAGGTGCAGGAGTGCTGCGTTTCTTATTTTATTCATTGTAGAAACACATGCACACACACTCAAGTACTTGTGCATGTTAATTATTAGTGTGACTACAAAATCTGTTAATGGCATTTAAGAAAAATTTGGTTATCTCTGACCCTACGTGTAAGTTTGCTTTTCAAGACAGGAAACTGTGTCATTACATGGTCTTCAAGTTAAACCTTCGCTATGAGAGATCCATCCATCCATCCATCCATCCATCCATCCTTCCTGAGGAACATTTCAGCTGTACAGCAAGACGATAGAAAAAAATACATTCTAGCACAAGAAAAGACAGATTTAAAAGAAAGAGAGAGTGAAATTACTGCATATCTTATGGGAAACGCCTGGTCATGAAGTCAGATTGAGGTCTTAACCGTGAGCAGACAAGAGGCATGAGATGAGTTACTGCAACAAGTCATCCCAGAGGATTATGTTCACATCTGAAACAAACATATCTGAGGACCTGAGAGAGCCATGAAGCTGGTTGGAAGGAAATAATTATAGCCTTACTTTCCATTACTCTCCTGTCTATTTTTCCACCTTTTCTGTGTCCAAATATATTAAAAATACCACTTTAGATTTAAACTTTTGTTTTTATCACCTCAATTAAACATAGGTGTATTAGGAGTATGTGAAAATAACTCATTTTATCTGAGGCAACAACTATTTGTTTACTTTATTTAAACACAGTAAAGCAATATTTCAGATTTTTTTTAAGTGGGGTTTTGTAGAAATATTATAAAAATAATAATAATGTTGCAGCTTGGGGCACTGTTGTAATATTTCTGCCTGAAGAACCAAGTGAAGTGAAATCAACATTGATTAAACTAAAGCAAATAAAAAAAAAAAAACATGTCAGTAGCTGCTAAGCTAATAGCTAATTCCTTTACGATGTACATTGTGTTAAGTGTGACCCATACTATTAATTACCTCATGCCTCCTCATGATTGGCCTGTATCAACTTATGTTCATACCAATCTGACTGTAATCAGCTGATGATGGTGTCTGTCTCCAGCTATCAGGCAAAAGGTCGTGTTAAAAACACTGGACAGGTCACCACTCCATCGTAAGGCTAACACCCGTTTATGCGTGCACACACATAAAGAAAACTTTAGATAATCAAATTAAACTAATATGCAGCATCACGGAGGCACAGTTGGTAGATCTGCCACATCTCAGCAAGAAGGTTGCTGGATTGAATCCTGGGGGGGCTTT
This sequence comes from Simpsonichthys santanae, assembly GCA_031762415.1. Classification (NCBI taxonomy): domain Eukaryota; kingdom Metazoa; phylum Chordata; class Actinopteri; order Cyprinodontiformes; family Rivulidae; genus Simpsonichthys; species Simpsonichthys santanae. The sequence goes on along the minus strand of JARVLU010000528.1, from coordinate 23,393,584 downwards.
CTGGGTGGAGTTTGCATGTTCTCTCCGGTTTCCTCCCACAGACTAAAAACATGCATGTTAGATTAACTCTAAATTGTCCCTAGGTGTGAGTGAGAGAGTGAGTGGTTGTCTTCTTCATCTCCATGTGTCCCTGTGACAGACTGGAGACACGTCAAGGTGACCCCCACCTTTCGCACAGTGACTGATGGATGTGGGCACCAGTGACGCCCATGATCCAAAAAGGAAGAAGCGGGTGAAAATAATGGATGGATGAATGGATGGAACTAATATGCAGGTTTGGGGATTGTTGTAGGAAATCATAGTACCCAGAGAAAGTCCATGCATGGACAGGGCAAATAAAAAAAAGGACTGTAATGTGATGTATAAACTTTACAAGATGTTTCCTCTGTGTTTTGAGGAATTTTTTGTGTCTCGCCTATTGTTAAAGGCAACCGCAGGGACAGGATCCTTCTTTGATGCTCACAGCGAGCTGCAATAATTAAGTTTAAAAGCAGTTTAGAAGAGACTCACGGGGATGAAGGTGATGAAGCAAAGGGTGGTGCTTCTGCCCCATTTAACAATTTCCACTAATCCACACAACTTGGAATTTTATACCATCTTGACTTAGTCATTCTCACATTTAGTACTTTCTTTTCTTGTATTGCAGTTTATGCCTTTTGCATCCAACAGCTGACTCCCATCTCATCACCACTTGAAAAAAAATATCTGCTTCATACCCAAATCCTCATACCAGTTCAAATCTAAATGCTAATGACAGTTAAAGTCCTTGACCCTTCCTTTGGATGTTCTTCCTCACTGCTGAATTTTGTATGATCGAAGAAAAAAGAAGGGAGATCAGTTTATTACGGAGGGGTGAAAGGCAACTGACTCTCATTATTATGATCTAAAAGAGGGAAAATGAGACGAATGGAACAGAGACAAAAAAAAAATGCACATTTGATGCTTCAAATTGGATCCTTGAGGTCATGCAGCCAAATAAAAGTTAGGTTTGTGTCCTTGAATGCATCTTGTCTGTTTTGGGAACTTTATTTTATATCATATGTCTAGTTCTAACCCCATGAGTGATGGGTTCTAAAGGCCTTCATCCCATTTAGGTCTGCAGATATTAGAATATTATTAAGGGCTAAAGAAAAAGTTAAGCAAGCAAGAAGGTGACAGACAGAAGGCATTTTGAGTTATTGAAGTGAGCGTGTGTCTTGAGGAAAAGTGTACTCATGTTTACATGGGTGTTTATGTGTTGGAGTGTATTCCTGTGTGTGTGCTTGTGTTTGTGTCAGCTATTGAGCGGAATACTCTTTAAGCTGCTGACCTTCAGAAGCAGCTAAATGACAGGTAGGTGCAGAGCCCTTTGGTTTAATAATGAACCAGATGACATTTGAAGATCGGATATGCTGCTGAATTACCATCAGGACCGAAGAGTAACAGATCACATTTATGGTTTAGATCTCCAACATTTGCTTTTATTGAGAGCTGCTAATGATGCCTGCAAGGGTTAAGAGATGAACATAAATAAACCTGTAGAAAGTAATGTTCTAAAATGTCGATTTACAATAGCAATTAAAATTCAAAGCACCATTGTGACCATTACAACTTTTTTTTTAATTATTAGTTTTGTTTGTTTTGGTTTAGCACCTGGTAGTAACATATTTTTTGGTACCGCTTTACAATAAAGCTCCCCTTATAAATGGCTAGTTTTTAGATAGTTATTAAATAATCTATAAGCATTTTAGAAATCATTAATAACCGCTTAATATGCAATCATTAAGGGTGACAGAGACAAACCTGACCAGTTTCTTGCTAAATATTGAGCCAAATCTGTTCACCTATACATTTCATCTAGAGTTGCTATATTCAACATTTCAGACCAAGTTAATACCTTGTAAGCACAATAAGCATTTGTAAACCTATTTCTTTAGCATATAAGATTGTACTTTATCACTGCATCATAAGTATCTACAACAAATATATCCTAAAAAATAAGTTTACAAAAGGATATTGTTTTTACAAGGTAGTAACTTGGCCTGAAATGTTTAATACAACAACTCAAGAAGAACTATATAGGTGGCAGATTTGACTCACTATATGGTAGTAAACTGGCCAGTTTAGTCTCTGTCACCCTTAATTAATTTAACACATAATAAACAACTATATATATATATATATATATATATATATATATAGTATACACTTCATGAGTTTTACAAAAGTGTTTAATTTAAGTTTATTGTAACTAAAAATGTATGCACGAAATGCACCATTTATTCAGGTAACATTATTAGATTACTGTCTAAGGTACTAAATTAGACTGAGTACTTTATCATTCCTCACCACCTTAGGAATTTGCTATGTGGTAATTTCCATTCCTGAGTTGATTGGTCAACACACTGCACATCTCACTGTCTCATTGCATGCTGAATGTTGACAAGGGAATGCATCAGTTTGATAGTTTTAATGTTTTAAGCTTTGCTTTTCTATATATTTTTATCTGTTTGATTAAAAAATATGATAAAACATTTAAATATCAAGTCAACAGTAAATAAAAATATATACATTTATTTGTAATGGGGTTTGGCATAAAAGTTAATTACACATCTCGTAAATAAGTGTGTTTATCACAAAACATAATCCAAAATGATTAACCACTTGAGTCTATTTAGTGACACACAAATGTGAATGTTTATTACATCTGTGGCATAAACATCAAGTTTTATTAAGAAATCATTTTAAGCATGTGATGTCTAATGGAAGGCATTGATTGATTTTGTAATCAATTCAACTAATCACTTCTTGGCAATTACAGCATGCCGTTGACATCAGCTTCATTTCCATGTTATGTAATCAAGTACAATATTATGCAAATTGTCATGGTAATGAGAGAGAACCGCAGGGGCTGCAATACCCGAGTCTTGGAGACAATAACCTAATTACATAGCTGTTGTTCTATCAACTAAGCATTTCCTAATAGATGGGTGGCAAGGCAATAAATAAACATGTTGGAAATGCCTAGAATATCAATGCTGATATATTGTGTGACATGTGTGTGTGCATGTTTCAATATATATTTTTGTTTCCTTTTTTTGTCTCATCTTTTTTCATTCATTCAACCTTTATTTATACAGGCTAGTTTCAATGAGCCACGAGGGCTCATTTACAAGAGGGACCTGTTCCAGACAGAACATACTGTATAAAGTACAGACAACAATAACAGTAAACAATAACACTAAACTACAGTAAAAAGGTGGTTAAAATAAGAGTAGCATACACAACAACAAAACAGGGCACTGTAAAATAAGATAAAATACTAAAAACAAGAGCATATTTGTTTTGATTTTTCAATTGACATAATCAAATATTTGAAACCCCTTAAATAAATCAAGGTGGACAACTTGACTTCCTGTTGCAAGGTGTTCCAGGTTGCAGGAGCAGAGTAGGAAAAGGCCTTTTTGCCAAGTTCAGTCCACACTGAGAGAATGCTGCAGGTGATGATGTCCTGAGAGCACATGTAACTGCACCGATGGTGTTACGTGGGATGAGATATAAGAAAGTAGCAGACCAAGGAGTGATTTATAGATGATGTACCAGTGTGAGACTACATGTACCAACTGACCAATGAGTACAGAGCGCAGTGATGGGTACGATATTTACAACCAGCTATGAATCTTAGCGCACCATGGTAGACAACATCCAACATCTGCAAGGAGTTAGCAGGGGCATTCATGAAAATACGATAATGCCATTATGGCCGGTAGGAAGGTAATGGTTAAAAGGTGTTTTCTGGCATTCAAAGTTAAGAAAGATCTATTTCTGAAAAGAAACTCAGTTTTAATTTCAGTTTCTTTATAAAGTTTTCAATATGTGGTTTAAAGGAGAGATTTGCATCAACCAAAATTCCCAAGTATTTATAAGAATCTACAAACAGTAGGAGGACCATGCATGAATGAGATAGGAGGACGAGTTGCTGGCACTAGGCCTGTCACAATGATAAATTGTGCTTTTTGATCAAGGTTCCTCGTTGCGATGGCCGGTCCTGTGGCCGGGGTGGCTGCTGGCTTTTGGTGGGGGGTCGGCTGTTGTTGTGTGGTCGTTGGTGGTGTAGGGCAGCAGTCGGGGCGTGACTTCGCTTTGACAGAGCGCTGGCTGGTCAACCTGTGTGACATTTGTGGTGGGAGGTGTTGTGTGTGTGGAGGGGTGCATAGGTGGCATGCCGGGGCTTCTCTGGGCCTGTGGTGCGAGGCTCTTGATGTGGTGGGCCGGCCTTCCTCGGCTGCAGCTCCCTGCTGCTCTGGCCCCTGGCCTGTGGTTGGCTTGCGGTCGCTGTCGGGTAGGTGGGACGCATGTTGGGCTGTGTGTGTGCCTGTTTATGTCTCAGGCTGGGTTTTTGGTGTTTCCTTCTCTTGGATCAATTTGGGCACCTCATTGATGCAGTTGTACCTATCAGGAGACACCTGGGGCTCTTGGTTTGTGGGCCGCTGTGTGTCTGTGGCTCCGGTCCTCCCTGTGTTACCATCATGTCCTGCGAGGGTGGGTCTGTGGGTCCCCACATTCTCTAAGGAACCATTTTTACAATTTCCATTCCCATGTTTCGCGCTCTATGTACAGTAATGTGTTTTTGTGTTTTTTTGTTTTTTTTTTTTTGTTTTTGTTTGGTTGGGTTTTTTTCTAAATTTTGGAACTGGTTTTGCTGACTGGGGATTCATGAATCACCATATGCAGGATGGTGCAGTTATGGAGTTAACTAAACCCTCCAACTTCCATATGTTCAATATGTACTAAAACATTTGGATGTCATAAATCCCCCAGTGCATGGATTTTAATGCTTCATTAAGTTATACTGAGAGCTACAGTGGCTGCAGATGGTTTTAACAGTTTTAGTAGATAGTAAACATTATGTGGTGGCTGCGGTGAGGACCTACATGAGCCAAGTCTTTTAGATTCATTCAGTTTCTTTTTACTTATTTCTGAATTTCTTTTTGGGTTTTTTTACGTTTGTGCAGTAGTAAATTTTATTACATCAATCATTTTATGTGGAAACTCCCTCACAGCATTAAGCCACAATACATTTGAATACCCATAGTGGTGACTTGAGTGTATGCAATGCTTTGTAAAGGGGGATTCCCAAACTTAATTTAGGACACCAGGATAAAGTTTAACAAAAGTAAACCAGATTAACACATCATTGTAACATCATGGGATTTTCTTAAATGCTTGGTGGGGCTGAAATAGGACGTGTTGAAAACATATTTTCATTTAAATTATCTAAATTATTCAATATATATTTGTGGATAGATCAGACATTACTTAAATTTGGCAAACTGTGGTTGAAACACAGCCAGTTCTGAATGACTGATGGTTTTAGCATGACCTACCTGTTAGGTAGGCCTGTTGCAATAAACAATAAATCAATGAATCGCATGATAAATGAAAATTATCTACCTCATTTTAATCTATCGGCTTTATCGTTTCTTCATGTTTCTCTTGCAAGACACTGACTACAAATGACTCCACTCCGGTGCTCTTGACTGACCCCTCCCTCTCTTTTCTCTTCCATTTTAGCCATCCAAAATTGTGTTTTTGGATCATTGAAAGCTGCTAAGCTACGAGCTAAGCTAACAGGCCGACCTCGAGAAAAAAAAATCTCTCGTCGAAGCTCCAAAATTCACAGTTGAAACCCTTGCCTTCATGTAAAAAGTTGTTTTTCTCTGCAAAAAGAAGCTGAGAGCTTGTTTATTGATAGTTTATTAAAAGCTTTGTGTGACAAATGCTATGCTAAAGAGCTGAAACCACACCGAGCAGCTGCCATTTTGAGGACCAAAAAAAGGAGGAGAGACAGCCAGTGCCAAGTTAAGGGGGCTCCCTCCCATTTTCTTAAAGAGACATGCTGCTCGCTCCCTTACTATCCATCCTTCAGTTCCAACTGTCTCATAATGCCATCTGGTGGTTGAAAAAAGGTACTAAACTCAAAACAAATTCATCAACATTTCTTCTTAAATTTGACAATATTTACTAATTAGTGTCAATGTTCAAACAATATTGTTTATCGCAATAATTTCTGAGACAATTAATCACCCAGCAAAATTTGTTATTGTGACAGACAGGCCTACTATTACCGGTAGTTACATCTTTTTATGCTTTTTACAAGACTTTCATTAATGCATGTTGTTTAATTAAGAAATAAACATTATGTGACTAAAGGTATAGAAAAAAATTAAGCAAGTCCAGTTTCAATCCTAATATGCATAGTGTACTCATTCTAATTAATGTAGTACTAAACCATTTTTAGCTCTAAACCCCACACTTACTACTAAAAATAGCAATGTCCTTTATTTTAACAAACACCTGATGATCATAGTCTCATTCTGATAATCACTGTCTCAATCTGATGATCATCGTCTCATTCCACCTGTGCCCTTTGATGTCCATACCTGACCAGCTGCATCGTGTTTGCTCATTAGCTTTATTTTCCAGTTGTTTGATTCTGTGTTCATCACCCAGCATCTGCTTGCCTTCTACTCGTTTATCCTCTGCTAAGTAGCTGTCTTATCTCTGGGCATTTGCATGTATTTTCTGCCAAAACATTAAAATAAATCTATATGCCAGTGCAGTATACTAAAGTACAGATTCCATACAGCTAGAATTTATGTTTGTGCTGAAGCTACAAAAAATACAATCATTTTTGCACACATTTTTTTCAAAATCATATAGTTTATCTGAATGTAACCTTTTTTATTAACTAATTTTACACACACAAAACAACATACTGTATATCTATATGTGCTTTGTTCATCTAAAAGCAGGACAAAGGATAGGAAAAACGATGGGGTGGGTGGGTATATGGAAAAAAAACGGCTATAATTTCAAGCTAGATTTAGAGCAAGATGTTTAAAATAGGAGAAAAGAATTAAACTGGACACAGAACTACATTGAAGGAAAATATCAAAATAAGATAGTAAACTAGAAAAATTGTGGAAAGTGTTTCCTCATCAAACCCTGATTTGCATTTTCATTTTACCAGCCCCCACCTCCCCCTCCAATGGGCAGTACACACAAACAGATGAAACAGCCTCCTGCAATAATGAAGTACTCAAATGCATCCTCTCATCTGTCGGTCTCAGTTCTAGTCCCTAGCGCCTCTTTTTCCCCCCTCATTCAATTTACCTGAATCACTTGCCACACCAGAAAAGTACATTTTCTCTTTGATAGAATGAAAACTTTTTTCATCTTGTTTCTATTTTTTTTTTTATATAGTCAACACCATTTGCATTTTTTATTAAAGTCTCCCCCCACCCCCCAAAAAAAGACATTTTTTTCTTCTAAATGTGCTTCTTCGTTACAAAGATGAATAATGTCATAAACAGTTTCAACAAAACAACAGGTTTTAAAACAATTAATCGCATCTAAGATGCATTAGAGGTTTGCAAAAGGCAATTTTAATCATCAAAATACCAAAATAAATGTCATGTTTATCAGCAAAGCTTTAAGGTAGGGACTCTGATTTGAAGACTACACTTTAAACTTTAAAACTAGGTGAGTCTACTTGCCATGGCAACAATGAGAGCTTTGAGACACTTTGATAATTTTGGCAGCACAGCAGCTTGACTGAGCCAACGTTACCATGGAGTTTAGTGGAACAACAACGACAATGAGAAAGTAGGACAGCTGACTGGATTTGTATCAGAGAAGACGCCAGTGTACAGTCAAAGTGTAAAAAAAAAAAAACACAACTGAAATGTGACAGGAGCGAGATGATGCAGAATAAAAATGAAAGCTCTGCATGGGAGCTTTTAGACTACGGTTCCATTTATTGTTGATCTTGAATATGGGCGACATCCTGGAATAAAAAGGAGTGATTACAAAAAAAACTGACGAGACAATTTAAAAACTCAGGAGGATGGCCTTTGTTGTGGTTGGTGCAAAAAGCAAGGTAAGGGAAGAGGACATTGAATAAATGAATGCGAGTGGAAAGAGGAAGGTGGTGTGAAGCATACAGACACTTAAATGAGTGAATGTGGGTGTGCATGAGAAACAGCAATTGTCCAAGAGACTGACAAATAAACGACTGCCAAAAAGAAGAGGCAAAGATCAACACAGCAGATAAACATCTATTACATGAACATGACAGTTCACTGTTTGATACAGGAGACAAAAAAAAAAACAAAAAAAAAACAAGTAATTTAGCAAAATGGACAAATGTTAAAAAAAAAATAGACGGTGGAAGTTACCTCTTTTCAATAGCACAGAAGAAAGTGTAAGATAAAGGGAATGCAAAGATCATGTAAAATCCATCATACATGTTTTCAGTAACTGCTGAAAACAAGTCACGCAATTGGATTGTACTGATTTGTACAATTACAACTCTTAGTTTAATTATGCAAAAATATGTTAAAGCCAAGCAAAACCAGCACAAACCCAAGTACTATTGTAATAAATGGGACAACTGTGGACCAGATTCAAACTAGAAAACCATATTTCAAGCCTCCCATCAACATTTTAACTATTTTGGTTTCACCATGGAAATAAGTCATAACTGGGCTGTAGAAATGTGAAGAAGTTTGTTATACAATTCAATGGTAAATGGACTGAACTTATAGCACCTTTCTATCGTATCAAGATACTCAAAGCACTTTACTCTACAATCTGTGCCTCATTTACCCATTCCTACATCACCCTACTAAATCTGTACAAAGCTACTTGAACAAATCATTCTAAAGAGACTAATCAGTGCTTTATCACAATCATACACTGATGGGACACACATGGGAGGGGTTCAGTGTATTGCCCAGGGACACTTTGGCATGTGACTGCTGGTGGAGTCAAACCCCCAACTTTTGCGTTGGAGGAAGACTGCTCTAACCACTTAGACACAGCTGACCCAATTAAATTGATGAACAATAATGTGTGCAATCCTCGAAGTAGAAAAACAGCAAGAACAACTTGTTTTAGATGAACTGTCTAAACCAAAAAAAAAAAATTAAAAAAAAAAAAAAAATACATAAAACACCAACAACAACAAAAGTAAAACGTTATGTGATAATTCCACCTTCTGCAGCCTCCGAGTTCCAACAAGCAACACCTGCAACCCAGTATCCAGATGAAGACCCTGGAGTACCGTACTTAAGGCTGCAGGTGAGCTCAACTCTCCATTGGAGCATTAAGATGCCAAATGGTATTTATGCTTCTGGTCATATTGTGTATTAGAGGATGAGTAAACATCTTACCTTTGTTCTCTTAGTGTTGCAGTCCTCCGCTCGAGCTCCTTTTGGATTCTGACCTCCCATGACCAAATCATTCCCCTGTCCGACTGCCTCTACTGTCTCCTTGCCCTCCAACCACTGCCCTGCCATGACTGTGTCTCCTGGTATCCTCTCTCTCTGGAACATCTTGGGCCATCTTCCCCGCTTGGTCCAGCCCTACCAAACTGTAAGAAAAAAAACATGTTCAGAGCTACATTGGTAGAGAAGAACCTAACTGATCACTCTCTTTGCTCCCCAGGGTTCCAGAGACCTTCTACATTATCACATGTTGCATTTTGCTGTGCGTTTTGCAGTCCTGTCTCACCTTCATCTCATATGACATGGGTTTCCGGAGATCATTACATGTTTCTGTCCGATATGTGCTTAATTAATTCACTAAATGGCTGCACCCACTCCCCCATTAATTCAACCTTTATTTAGGCAGATGAATCCCATTGAGTCTCGGGTACTCATTTACAAGAGAGACCTGGTTTTAGCAAAGAGTGATGACAACAGTGGACAACAACGACTATAGACAATCATAAAAGATGCATACGAGTTGAGAATAACAAGTGAAAATAAAATGGTATTTAAAAGAAAATGTAACCAAAAAAAACTGCTAGGTTGTAAGGTGATGTAGGAAACTAAAAACAGGAACATGTCAGGAACTTAGATGTTTAAAGCCACTTAGAGAGGTCAAGGTTGAGAGCTTCAGATCTTTTTGCAAGATATTCCAGGAAACAGGAGCAGAATAGGAGAAGGCCTTTTCGCCCAGTGCAATCCGCACTGAGGGAACACTGCATATAATAATGTCCTGAGAGCACAACCACATTTTAAAAGAAAAAACAATCATGTATGACAAAACTTAGAAAAAAATACTTTATAAGTGGTTGTATAGAGTAAAAATAGATTTTCACACACAAAAAGCCATTACTGTCGATTTTAGTGCAGGACACTTTTTGTTTAAAAAAAATGCAAAAGTGTAAGTCAAAAATTACTCAAATACTATATTTCTACCATGAATGCCAAAGCAATCCATCCAATAGTTGAAGCATTGCATTTAAACCAAAGTAGAGGAGAGGCATAAATAAATAAATAAATAAATAAATAAATAAACTTTCAGCTGGAGTGTAAACATCTGTGACACTGTTATCTATCCACCCGAAGCAATCTTGGAAACGACAGGACTCAGTGGCAGTGCGGTGTGTGAAATGATAATGGATTGATGCTTAACCACCAGGCTGACAATTGCAAACTTGTACAAATGCACACACACACACACACACAGGCACGCACACTTGGTGATATGAAGTTAAGTATAGAGACACAGGAGAAGCAAGTGATATTTAGACCTGAAATGTCGTTTTCTTATAAATGGAGAAAAAAAAACTTTAAAAGTAAACTAAATTTACCCTCCAGATGGACACGTTGTGTGTGTGAACTGAAATTAATACACTCAAACGCTGATTCAGAAATGCTGCAGAGTTACAAAATGGCCATAGAATAAAATTAATACAGGTTTTAGAACTCAAACATGAGTATACCTCTTGAAGACAGTTTTTCTTAATGTGAACTGGAAAAAGAAATGTGTGGAAATTTACATATTAAGAAAATAGAACAATAAAAACATGGTTTGAAACACAATAAGAGCATTTTTATTCAAATGAGGTATGCTAGTTTAAATGTGTTGCCGTTAAATGTTAATAAATGACCTTGTTGTCATTTGATGATAAACATGTAAATTGACATTTAATTGTAAGAAAGATAAAAGGTACAACCAAAAAAAAAAAAAAAAACTGTAGATGTATTGAGACAGAATGTGAGAATAAAAAAACAACTGTTGAGATGAAAAAGTTAAAATAAAAAATAAAAGGTCTGCTGTGAGTCACTCTACTATTAGCTTTTCAGGGAGACTGACATTTGTTTAAGAAATGTACCTGTCAGAAAAACATCCAAACTTTTTTGTGGTTTTGGAGGTGGAATAAACAATGAGTCACTGAGACTATTACAGAACATTTGACAGAGGCTTGAATGAGACGAGCGCAAAACCAGTGTGAAGAAGCTACTCCTTCCCAAAGTTGGATTAAAAATATATAGGCTATGTATACTGGGTTATTTTTGTCAGAATGGTTTTATCTGTGTGTGTGGTATTTGAATATATTTTTACTTAATGACTGGATTAAGATACCGTTTGGTCAATGGTAATAGCTTGTTCCCACAGAGAAAGCTGCAGATGGCTTTCTGAATAAAAACAAAATGTTAATAATTAATAAAGCCACCTATCATCCCATCACAAAGTCATAGGATTTAGAGGGTATTGAAATGTGACTTCTCTATTGTATGAATAGAGCACAGTTATGAAGATGGCAGATTGAGGAGTTGAGCAAGACGGGCTGTAAGCAGCCTGGACTTGGATGAGCAGAGAGACACAATGAGTTGGCTCCTGGGTGATTACAAGAGTAGAAACAAAAAGTGATTTGGAAAGAATAGAGAGGTGAAAAGATGGATATGAGATGTGAGTGCCAAACTGTTCGGCAGAAAGTGAGGTGAGGGGTTTAATCTGGTTTAGAGGTAAATGACTAGCTTCAGAGAGAGAAGTGGTGGAATGCTGATTGCAGACGTATCGTTCCCTGTGGATGCAACTGAGAGGTGAAGACGGTGGCTGAAAAAGGACATGAGAGATTTAAATTGGAGGTGGTTATCGGCCAAACCAAACTCTTAACAAACCTGCAATCCTGTGGTCTTTACAACATTTCACACAGTCTGATGGTCAGCTGCTAAATGTGAAGGTATCTGCTGGGCAGTGGTGGGCACTTCTAAACAAATGGTTGGCTTTGCTAACTCATATCCCATTAACTAAAAAAAATGGCTTAGCTGACACTAAACTACTAAACAGGTTTAAATAAAAATAGTGGAAGCTAATGCTAAACCGGTAACTGCTAAGACGACCGTAACTCAGTCTTCTTCACGTCTTTGAAAACTTCCTGTTGAAGTTGTGTTGACCAATCATGTCTTGTCACATGTGCATGTAGTAAGCCAATATCATGCCAAACAGACTCTTCAAGACATACCCACAACAGACAGGAAACAAGCTTATGGTTTTGGCTAGCGGACTTCAAGTTGGCCATTTCCAAATTTAGCCGAAACGCTAATCCACTAAATAAAAAAATTAGTTCCAGTATTAGTTTTTAGCGAATTTGTGGAATTGTGTCCACCACTGCTGCTGGGAAAACTAAAATGTAGTGCTCTTATTATTAGTATTATTATTTTATTAAACAATAAGAGAGAATGATCAACTATCACATTTGTGCCATGTGAAACCAAGAAAAGGAACATGTCAAAAATGAATTATTTGCTTTGCTGAAATGTGTAAACCAGCATCTAAAAAAAACTTTGCAGCTGAGGAAGCCTCCAGCCAGTGCACTCTGGATAATCAATAACTGAAATGCCATGGAAGTACAGCAGCACAGAACACTAAAGTGCTGGCAGCCAGGACCAGTATTGAGAACTGGTGAATGACAATGTCTCGAATGGATTTTAAGGGTTCTCAGCTGAGCCCCCCCCCCCCCCCCCACACACACACACACACACACACAGTAAGTAGGCACAAACTAAATCAGGATTCTTAGGCTTGCTGGGTTTGTATGTTTCATGGTACTCACAGGTCTTGAGATGTATCTGTTCAATTATATGTCTAAAAGCTAATGTTTCATTAACCAAAAAGAAATAGTGTATAAAATCAAACTTTGAACATCAGATGTATTTTTCAATTTAGTAGTTAAAAAAACAATTTAAAAAAAAAAGGTCTAAGTGTTTTCTATTCCGATCAGTGTCCATAATACAACTTATTGGTGCTCGATAAAACAAAGTCCCAACATTTGGTAAACGTGAAGGCATGGAAATCTGATTAGATGCTGCTGCACTGAGCATGAAAGACTCATTTTTACCCAACTGTTCTGCCTTGGCCACAAGTGTTGTAGATGTGCCAGACAGTCCATCAGCTGTCCTCTTGCAGGCATTCATATTTGATTTTTTTTGGGCGGTGATGGGAGGATTTAAATAAAACCAGACCAAATTAATTCAATAACCATGGCATTTCCAAATAGAACACTCTGTTGATGGCAGGTCTGTATTGAAACTAAACACCCACTGGACCATAAACGATATAAACTTCCCGTTTATACAACATAGTATGAAACACATTGTGCTATTTTATAGTAAAGTTCAATTTAGCAAAAGGAATGCTTAGTGTTCTCAGTTTAATCCCTTTTCCAGTGTCCAACCCCAGTGATTTGCTGCGATCCCAGCAATCAGTTTCAAAGCATCAACTTGGATTAGTAGTTGTTTTTGGCTACAGCATCTAACTGATTCTGGGGAACTCATAAAAATACATAAATAAAAGTCCTCAATATTATGGTCTTACACAAGGATAAAAAGCACAAAGTGATGTACTTCATCTGAACCAAAATTTACCACATTTTACAATTTTTTTTTTTTGCTTTAAAACTCTTAAAAGAAAACTATTTTAAAACTCTTTTGCTTTTAAAGTGTAGAACCACTAGACTGAGGAACAGCTTCTACCCTGAGGCTGTTAGACCCATGAATATCTAACCAGAATAATC
>JARVLU010000528.1:23360799-23373672 GCA_031762415.1 Simpsonichthys santanae | reverse complement strand
CCCAAAAAAAAAAAAAAAAAAAAAAAAAAAAAAAAAAAAAACATTCCAGATGACCTGACTGAACTTTGTTGGATTGTTTTACGTATATTATGGCGCATGAACTCTGATCTTATTATTATTGTTTTTGGCATTACCAGTTAACCTAACATCCATGTTTTTGGTGTGTGGGAGGAAACCGGACCATCCACATGCAAACGCAATAGACAAAGGTTGTTTTTGTTTGTTTGTTTATTTGTTTTCATATTTTTGTTTAGATATAAATTAACATAAAGGGCAAAAAAATCCCATTTGAGATGGTGCCAATTTTTTAAAATAACTAAAATTTCATAGCATTATGAAAGTGTATTAACAAATACATTTTACTGGCATTTCTTTGGTTTAATTTATGTTCAGTCACAGCAGCCAACTCATTGCTCACTCAGTGACATCTCTAAGGGAAAGATAGTGTGAACCAATTAGTCCATTATGAGAAGTGCATCTCTCAGATTGCTTTTTTTTTATTCTCTCTTCGGGAACAAGTCTATTTTATAAAAAATTATCCTGTCTAAAGCATGTACAGTATTTGTGGAACTCATACATTGTATACCTTTCACTCATATCTAATGCTGTCACCCGCAGATACGGTAACTGTCAAAATAGGAGGTAAAAATGACATACAGTACATTAAGATAAGTCATTTACACAAAGCACAAGTGATTGCAAGGGATTTAACTGCCTCACAGAGAATTATATGACAGAATAATCAGAATACAAATGATGCAGATGATGTCCACCAGTTGTTCCTTTTTTTCAACTAAAGTGAATTTTCCATGATGTATTAAAGTCAGGAGCAAGTGTAATAAACAACCGCCTTGTCCTCTTACCAATCTCCATACTGATGTGGGGCTTTAAGATGCACTCTGAGGGTTGTTTTCAATGATGCGTTATCATTCACGTTGAAAAATTGTTTAGCTTGCTTTTACGTTCTTCCTCAGTGGTCAGAGTGTAAAGCATGAGTTTAGGGGCTGTAGGTCAGGAAAGAGCATTATGGTAGTCCCTCATTTATAACGGGGTTTAGGGGACCACACCCTTGCGATAAGTGAAAAACTTTGAATATAGTCCAAGTAAGTCCCTAAATACTTAGGTCTCGGTTCGGTTGAAGTGAACTCTGGCGCGGTTCATATGCTGCAAGTGAACTGGAGACCACTCCAAAAGCAGGAAGTGGACTACAGCACAGGGAATGCTGTGTAAATACAAGCAAAACAACCGTGCATTTATCACACCTCATACGGAGCCATCTGGTTTTGTAAAAGTATTTTCTTGTGTTTTAAAAATTGAAGTAAATAAATAAATAAATATAAATCTCAGTCACCTTGTGTGAAAAACAACTTTCTCTGTGGCTTTCTGCCTCATCTTTCACTCAGGCTGAGTCCATTGTTGAAAAATGTTTGTTTGGCACATGAGCCACAGACAAAACAGAAAATCCTAAAACCGCTAAAATTTGACGCCATTCCATTTTTGTTTTTATTTCCAGAAGTAAGTTGCGCTCAGCGTCTTCTTCAGAGGTTTTTGTGTTTTTTCCTTCTGTAGTTCTTGGTGCAGTGCCACCACAGGCGGGGGGGGGGGGACATGTTGGCACAATTGACTCAGTGCAGTGTGAATGTAAACCAGACCAGCTGAAAAATATTAACAAATGTTCCAAATTTTGGTCCACAATTGAACAGAGTCTACAAGACTGTCTGATGTGAAAACAATCTAAATGTACTTCTTGATCAATTACATTGTAACAGCTGAACATAGAAGTTTTAAAATAATTAAAAATAACTTTTGACACGTTTCTATTTTGTGATTATGACGATTGCACAATGTGACATACTTTGAATTTTAAGTTGAAAGACAGAAGTTGTTCAATGCAGCTGGACAGCAAAGGGTTAACCCTCCATGAAGCTTCTGCTGCATGGAGCAGAAATGTGTGGGTGGCAGAGAGAAGATCATGACAGGCTGCAGAGGGAGATTCTCCGTGCACCTGTGGGATGCACATAGGTGCAGCATAATTTAATTTAAATAAACAATCCATGCCGCTCCTGTGGCTCATCCATCAATCAGCCAGTTGTGTGTCATGTCCACTCTTACTTTGAAAAACCACGAAAGAGCGAGTCCGCAAAAGTCAAACCGCGAAGTAGCGAGGGACCACTGTACTGCAATTTCTGAAGCACACTAAACAAAGGTCAGAGGTTAAAGAGCTTTTAAACAAACAGACATGTTTGTCACCACAAACGAGACGTCAACAACTTAAGCACACATGTGATTAATTTTTTTTATTTTATTTTTTTTTTATTTTTAATGCATTGGCTGCTCAAAATCAGCAGGGAAAACAGAGACAAAACAGGGAAGATTTTGTCCCACACCCAGTTTTATTTACGGTGCTGCACAGATCTCCTCAACACACAAATCCTGCAAAGGCACGAGCCAACTCCAAGCACGAACACACATGAGACGCATGCATGTTTGCACATGATTGATTTCAACTTCCTCTGTGCATGCACATAAATGCACTCAGGAAAATTACACCGACATGCTATAGCACCACTGTTGCTCAGTCTACCAGTTTGGTAGTGCTTTTTCTTGATTTTATGGGTTGTGAATTCCGGCTCAGTAGGTTCATTCGCATAAAAAACACTGCGCTGACAGACTCATCTGAATGACAGTGTGAACAAGCTGGTGGGGGGTTGCTATCTTGGTGATAGGATAAAAACAGAAAATGGAAACAAACTCATGCAAGAGTAAAAGGGTAAGTACAAGGCCCTGTTTACGTGTGAACAATATCTGGACACATTAAAATATTTGCTGTTTATAGTGCAGAAATATGTTTACTGTGCTTATAGAATTTACTGTAGTTTCTATATCAGGTCACAATCAAGTGTTATCATTTTTGATATTTTAATGACACTGATTGATTTTAGAAAAGACTCTTCAGTTGCCACTCCTGTGGTCAATCATGAACGATGAAGCTGTTGAGGTGGTGCATCAATATAAATATCTGGGAACTGTTCTTGATGCCAAACTGATCTTTGACCCACATGTGAACCCACTTTCTAAAAAGGTCCACCAGATAATGTATTTTTATAGGAAGCTCTGTGGTTTTAATGTTGATTTTACTTTGACGAGAACATTTTATTCATGTTTTGGTTTGGATTGTGAACATACTAAAACAGGAATAAACTCTCAGGGATTGTCAGGATGTGCAGCAAAAACCACTGGCATAGCTCTACAGAACCTCACTGACCTACGCCAGACAAGGTCAGTGAACCAGGCCAGGCTGATTCTGGCAGATCATGGTCACCCACTCCATGGTGAGTTCAGTTTGCTTCCATCTGGACGCAGGTATCTGCAGTCTAGAGTTGCACTCAGGTCCGAATAATCTGAACTGACCCGGCCCTAGCCCATAGCCATCATCTCCAAACCCCACCCGATCCAACAAATTAATAGTAATACAGGGCCAAACCTGGAATTTTTTTTTTTTTAATTAAGCTTTGACTGCTTATATCTACTATCATTAACAATTGACGGATGTGCGTGGCTGAAGGGACTGAAGATCAGAGCTGAGCTGTCAAAGTGCATTAAATGCTTCCCCTGCGTCTGTCTGTATTCTGCTCCGACGTGTTGGCTATTTTGTGATCTCACCTGTTTGGATCATCGGCCGCGCGCATCCACTGAGTGCAGCAGCTGAATGAACGTCCATTTGGGATGATGGATCACTGGCAGTAATCCATCTGAAGCTTAACTGAACTTTTTGCCTCTTTCAATCGGCCAGTCAGCTCACGGTCAAATGGCCACATGCGGCAGGTGCAGTATGGCAAGCCATGTTTGCATATATTGGATCGTCTGCCGCACGCGTTCCTGACGCAATAAAAAGCCCAACACTAACTCGGCCCATACATTAGGCACATTATTATGGCCTGGCCCAGTATGAATCCGGTTTGGGCGGGGCCGGGCTCCAGTTAGAAATTACAGCTCTACTGCAGCCCAGATGTGGAACAAATACAAAGTACTGTAGACTGAAAAACTCATTCATCCCTGGAATGATCAGGCTTCTCAATGAAGACTGATGACTTCCGTATTATAATTTTAATATTTTAATGTCTTGTGTAGTATGGACGTTTTTCATCTCTACTGATTGTGAAACTAATTGCCCCTTGGGAATAATAAAGATACTGTATTTGAAATTGAGTCTTGACAATCAACAGTTACATCCAAAATAGTGAATGTACGAGAATTCATTTGGGCTGAAGATGATTCCTCCTCATGTTGAAAAATGTCGAGTTGCACCAATAGCACTCAGTCTGCTATTTATACTGTTGTTCATCTACTTGTGCAAGAGCAAAATAAATAAATAAATAAATAAAATTAAAGACTGCAGCAGTCCATAGTGCACATGTGCACTTTCACTCTGGCTGGAATTAAAACAAGCTTTGGAGAAAACAACCGCTATTGTCATGCACACAAACATCCGAAAAACAGCAACACTACAGTTTCACATTTAAACATTTAACATGAACAGAAGTGGATGAAAAAACACACATAGATATAAACAACAGTAGAGGTTAAACTGAAAAAATGTGTGTACACTTACACACACACATGTGCACACACAATGTGCATGACTGTATGAGGACTTCATATCAGGGATATTTTAAGTATCGTTTTAGAGATGAGTAGAACAAACCTGTAGTCAGGAACACATGCACACACACTTTGGATGTGTGTCCAATCTTGGCATTTCTCTGCTTCCTAATGAAGTAGTAAGTCCCTCTGCTCTGCCTCATAGGGCTGCCAATTAGGACACAGGCCATTGGGTATTGACCAATCAAGATCTGGGCTTTGAGTTAAATGGCTTTGACTTTAATGTAGCCCATACGTTGGCACAAAGAGACAGTGCACGGCAGTTGCTTCTGTAAGTATAAAGTAGTGGTCTGAAATGGGCGTGGAATGCAATAGTGCGACATCCACTTGGTTGACAAAGGTTTGAGGAGTGGACAATTGAGGGAAAACTGTTAAGGTAAAAAGAAAAATGTTGACAAAAGCGAAGAATGAAGGAAAGGTTGAGAAGTGAGCGCAAGCTGAGATGAACTTTGTATGAAAATAGGGAAACGGGAAAATATTAAACTACATTTTGTGATATTCCTCAATCTAAACTACTAAGTGGTATGAGAAGCCACATTGCCTTTGACACATTTAATCAACAGTTTATAAATATAGATACTTGACTGCTGCGTGTGAACAGTGCACCCCACCTACCCATCCTTTCCCCCCATGAGACTGATTATATATTGTTTTCTTTTCAGAGCCTGTTATCTGCACCCTGATGGATCTTTGTGCCTGTACCGCAGAAGCGCTGGTGTAAAAAGTTTTGCTTCTATGTAAACTGATCTAATTTATTGTCTAGCTGTTTGCTGTGGTCCCTTGATTATGAAAAAAAAAAAGGTTTGCAAGCCCTAAGGAAAGATTTGCTTATTTTAACAGTTGAGGAAACTGAAAGTTAAATTGGATTTCTTTTTCAGAAATAGATCCTGTCCAACTCTGAATGCTAGGAAATGCCTTGTAACTGACTTTTCCTCCCACCATTGACTACGGTGACATTATCTATATGAACGCTCCTATAAGCACTCTGCAGATGCTGGATGCTGCCTATCATCGCGCGTTAAGATTCATAACTGGCTGCAACTACCGTATCCATCACTGCACCCTGTATTCACTGGTTAACTGGACATCATTAACCTCACGCAGACTCTCCCACTGGTACATTTTCATTTTTAAATCACTTTTTTGTCTGCTGCCTTCATACATCTCCTACATGTCCCTGTGCGAGTGCAGCTACAGTGTGCGATCTCAGGACAGTACATGCAGTGTTCCCTCAGTGAGGACTGAGCTTGGCAAAAAGGCCTTATCCTACTCTGCTCCTGCTTCCTGGAATATCTTGCAAAAAGACTTGAAGCTCTCGACCTTGACCTCTCTAAATGGCTTTAAGCATCTGTTTTCTTGGCAAAAACCAAAGCAGACATGTTCCCGTTTTTATTTTTCTAAATCGCCTTATAATCTAGCTTATTTATTTATTTATTTTTTGCTACTATCCCTCTTGATTGTCCTTTTGGTTGCTATTTTGTTTTGATTTGTAAAAAAATATAAATACATAAATAAATAAATAAATAAATAAATAAATAAATAAATAAATAAATAGAGAAACTTTAATTTGTACACCTATGCCTATTTTATGACTGTCTATAGTTGTTGTTATTCACTATTGTCACTTGTTAAGAAACTGGGTCTCTCTTGTAAATGAGTCCTTGAGGCTCAATGGGATTAATCTGCCTAACGAAAGGTTGAATTAAAAAAGTTCCAGTTTGAAAACTGTGACTGTGCTGAACAGAGATGGGAGAGTTCTTGTCACACTGTCACCTTAACTGAATATGAAAAGCAGTTCTACTGCCGGAGTGTGTAAATGTGTCATTCACTGTAATTCAGTAATAAATGGCATATTGTACTTTTCAGATGCTGGTATTGAGTTGTTTTGACTAACATAAAAACCAGTCTGGTTACAATTTAAAAAATAGTAATAAGCCATCTAATAGACATTTTAAAAGATTGTGTTCAACACATTTTTATTCATTGGTGTAATAAAATAAATACTTGCAGAAAGAAAGACAGAAGGAATGCATCACTTCAGGATGAGGTTGTTTTTATGGTTCGTACCACCTGCAATACGTTTGTGTCCAAGCATCTATCTAGATAATGATGGATTACACAGAGGACCAAATTCAACTGTGGTCTGAGAGTAAATTTGGTTGTTGTGCGCGCATGTGATAGTGGTTTAGAAAAATAGAGCAGATCATTAGCAAAACACTTGTTTGATCACAGTTTCCAGATAATGATAGGAGTGAGCATGACTCGGTAATGGCTCTGTGGTATTTGAGCGTGTGTGAGTTCTTGTGCACGTCAGTCTCTGTGTGGCTGCTATTGAGTTTTAGAAGGTGGGATGAAGCACATTTTTGTAACGTGACACCAGTTTAAACTTTATCTTAATTAAAAATCACAGTTTTATTAGGAATAGCTGTAGTCATCAAAAAGGTATGGTTTGTGTGTAATAAGTGCAGTGTATGAGGATAAAAAGCATTTTTTATACTAATCTATAAACATCCGTCCACCAACTGAAGCTGAAGTATTTTATCTTTAGAAAAGTTGAGTCAGTGTGTGAGAACATGAATTGTAAAGGCAACGAGGAAGATGGTAAATTAAAACCCATTACCTTATAACAGCGCTACTTATCAAGAAAAGGTGCCAGTTATTGACGAGTCCTGTGCAACAGATGAGTCTCTTTAGTGAGGTGGCACACGCACCCAACCTCAGACATACATGCACAGTTTCACATGAAACCACTCGAAGACTTTCATATATGCACATGCTGATCAAAACCACACTGACATGCCCTCACACATATTGAACCCTTCCACCGCACGTGTTCTACACCCGCACCACTCAAACACACACACACACGTCTTCCTCCCTTGTAATTATGCAGCGTTTTATCCACTCTCTTTGCCCTCTCAGTCAGAGCAGCTCTGCCAGCTCTGTCTTCACAGAACTGTTTTATTAGCATACCTCCATAATCACAGCTCAGCGCTTTATAGTGTGTATAAATGGCATTGCTGCGTCGTTGTGCTGGCATATGGTTAGTATCTTGCTGACACCACAGTCTTATTTGCTTATTGAATGTCAGCAGGAGAGTGGAGGATCCTGCTTTGTGCAGGAGAGAATTAGAAGAAAAAAGTATTAAAAGATGAGAAATAGCAGAGAAATATGGGGGAATGGAGTGATAAATGTTAAAACTAGAGGGTAATGTGCAAATAGAAGGAATGCGAGGAAGAGATTAGGAATGGCAGGCGAGCAGAGGCGTTAACATATGAGAAAGGATGAGGAGAGAATAATGCTCATCTTGATGTGCTGTAAAAGTAAACATATCCTCATAATGAAGTGACAGAATAGGCTGACTCTCAATTTGTCAGCCATGAAAATGTTTGCTGAAACAAAACCTCATTTAATATGTTATTGCTCGAGACGTTGTTCCAGCAAAATTCAGTTTTCCATGAGATTTCTGCTGGTCCAACGTCAAAATCTCACTAGTTTTAAGCAAATAAGGGCAGCAGCATCTACCTGCAGCACTTTTCAATAGGTAGGATGGCCTACGGTATTCTCTGCTGCGACATGCCAGGGGTGCACGTAACATTTTAGTGGGTTCCTCATGTGAGTACCAGGAGCTGGTGTTTGGTACTCACCCCATATGCAGCTTTGTCTTAGTAAGTGCCATCTTCCTCGCTGTCCTCATCAGTGTCACTCCCACTATCCTCTGCTTCAGCTCCCTGCACAGTAGATGATGCAGATGCTGCAGATGTACCTTATTGTCCTTGGTATATTTTTCTCTTTCATTATTTTGTAAAAAAAAAAAAAAAAGTTTTTTAAAAATTGTGAAATGTAGTTATGACACCCTTCACGAGTGTGTATTTGTATCTTGTTGCATTGTTCTGTTTTGTGTTGTTAATAAAATTCTAGAAAAAAAACTGATTGGCTGCATACATCTACATGTAAGGGGTGTGTCAATCCCCAATCTCTTACGGAAGCACAATCTGTAGTGTACTTCCAGGTCACATGGATCGCCATTGTTTATCAATAAAAACTGTCTTAATTTACTTAGTGGGGGTACCGCAGGAGTCCATCCTCGGTCCCCTTCTTTTTTTGTTATACCTGTTGCCACTAGGCGCTATTTTCCATAAACACAACATAGCCTTTCATTTCTATGCAGATGATTGTCAAATGTACTTCACCCTGAGACACAGAGGCTCACGCTCTATTCAACCTCATCTGGACTAACTGGCCAACATCCAGGACTGGACGGCTTCAAACTTCTTAAGTTTCAATGAGAAGAAGTCTGAAAGTCATATTGTTCCATCCCAATGGCTCATTCACAAACCACAACATTGTCCTCTCTCTTGCCCCGCTAAAGAAACAAAGGGTCACCAATCTGGGGGTGATAATGGACCCTTCCTTGAAACTTAGTCATGTAAACATGATTGTTAAATCCTGTTGTTTGTTTTGTTTGTTTGTTTTTTCAGCTGAGACGGCTGTCTAAGCTGAAGCCCACACTGTCCAAAAATAACCTTGAGACAGTAATCCATGCTTTCATAACATCAAGGCTCGATTACTACAATGCACTTCAATTTGGAATCAGTCAGTCCTCCATTGCACATCTACAGCTGGTCCAAAATGCTGTAGCCCAATTTTTAACTGGTACAAGCCATAGAGAGCACATCATGTTGATAACTTGACAGTTGAGTATGCAAGGATGTGTGGTAGCACAGGTGATGCTACACATTCCTGATTTGTGTTGTGAATGCGTACCTGCATACCAGTTATGTACACCCCTGGCACATGTCTTATAAAGCTTGATATCAGTGTGTGCATAATGTTATTGCTGTGTAACTTGTAACAAACAAGAATGCAAATGTTTTTGTTTTGTTTTGTTTTGTTTTTACGAGTGGACACAAATAGAACCCTAATGTTAGAAATGGTTCAGATCATATTTGTTAATATTGGCTTTTCATTCAGGAGAGTAAAACAGTTAATTTGGCATAAAACTTGTAATAGTAAATGTGACAATATCCAGTCATCTTCAACCTATTTGTTGCTAAAAAAAAAAAAATAATAATAATAAAATAAAATAAAAAATAAAAATAAAAAAACTGAGTAGCTTTTGTAGTGGAAAAGGATGAAGTTTCAATAAACAGAGTACCATTGAACACAATAGAAATTATGATTTTTCAGCATCTGAGGTTCAGTTACTGTATTCTGTAATTTAGCCCAGAATGTCACTATAAAATAACTCATGTCTTTGTCTTCACAAAATTATTTTGTAAATTGATATTTTGCCAAAAGTTTTAATGAAATTATATTTTATAGCAGCAATAGTTGTTCTACAAGATGCCCATAAGCTGCACTAAAGTTAACAAAGTTTTAGTTGATCAGTTAGAAAACAGAAGTGCCCAAGTTGCACCCCAGAAATAATAAAGTCAACACTGAAAAGACATTAGGATGATGAACATGTCACCAACGAGCGTTTGATTTCTGTTTTATGGATGATTTCACTGACAATATTATACACACACACACAAGCTGACACATCATCTGAATAAGAAGCACTCCCAATTCCAGATTATTATTTCACAGCTGAGATAGAAATGAATTCAAACACAGATGGTTGCACAAACATATTGAGCTCTTTTTAGATGTAGAGGTGAGCAACTCAGCAGATAAACAGCTGCTGATAGAAAAGTTATACATGCAGAAATCCTATGTGCATTATACTGAAACAGCTGTGTTTTACAGATAAACAGCTGGAGATAAACAGAAGTTGGACTGTCACTGACTGATCAAATGACAAATGCACTTAAGCATTGTGAGCATCCAGGAAATAAACCTTTTGTTTAAATAATTGTAATTATTTCTTACATTTATTTCTTTTGCATGTTTTGACAGACTACCCAATCTTACATTTTTAGTAATATTTTCTTGTTTACCAGTATTTATTGCAAATAATTATTAATGACTAATACTTTGAAATGAAAAAAAATATATTCTAGCTATTTAAATCTTGATGGATTTTGGTTGAAAATTTTTATTTCACTATTTTATATGATTATTTTTATATATTTGATCAGTTTTATGGTATGGTTCGTCTTGAATGCCGGGAAAGCATTTAGCTTGAACTTTGTGTGTTCTGGTCTGAGAGCTCTGACAAATTTCTCCAGAAATAGAGGCAATCAGAATCCATTTGGGAGCCCAGAACCTCGGAGCTGTGTGCAGTCTCAGAGGTTGGCTGCAGAACAGTCAGTAAATTTGCTCTGAATTGTAAACCTGTCTGCTTTTAGAACTTCAATGTCTTAATTTGTCCACATGTGTTAAACAACAAAAAATATGGGGTCTGATTTACAGGGTGCGATTTGTAAAGTTACACAGTCAAAAAAATTACAGCAATATTTTGTTTTATTTAGCATTTCGTAAGGAAAAAAATAGTTTTTTTTCCCAAAGTCAGATTTTCCCCATGTTATTCATACATTTATAAATGTCATAGCACCTAAACTAAATATTTAATTTACAAGCTAAATATTTAGTTTACAAGCAAAATACTTAGCTTGCAAGTTAAATATTTAATTAACAAGCTAAATATTTAGCTCCATGCTAAATATTTAGTTTACAAATTAAATGTTTTTTTGTCAAAGCTGTGTTTAATTGACAAACTAAATATTTAACTTGCAAGTGCAATATTTATTTGTTTCACTAAATATTTAGGTGTAAAATAAATATTTAATTTCTAAGCCAAATATTTAATTCCTAAACTAAATATTTAGATTGCCAAATACCGGTAAATATTTAGCGTGGACAAAAATATTTATTTTCCAAGCTAAATACTTAATTTCCAAAACAAATATTTCATTTGCTAGCTAAATATTTAGCTCGGACCTAAATGTTTAACTTGTTAGCTAAACATTTAACTTGCAAGTTAAATATTTATGTCTGAGCTGAATGTTTAGCTAGCAAGTTAAATATTTAGTTTAATAATAAAATGTTTAGTTTAGAAATTAAATGTTTAGTTTGGAAATTAAATGTTTAGTTTCCAAAATAAATATTTAGCTTTGAAATTAAATATTTAATTTACACCTAAATATTTAGTTCATTAACTTGTAAGTAAAATATTTAGTTTGTAAATTAAATATTTAGCTTGGACGTAAACATTTAGTTTATAATTTGAATATTTAGTGTGGAGTTAAGTATTTAGCTTGATAACTAAATATTTAACTTGCAAGTTAAATATTTAGTTTGTACACTAAATATTTAGCATGTAAATTAAATATTTAGTTTTGAACTATGGCATGCAAAATGACTGATTTTTTTTCTTATGAAAGGCTAAATAAACCAAAATATTGTTGTTAATTTTTGACTTTTCAACTTTACAAATGGCACCCCATGGTTAACGTACTGTATTTGTATAAACACACGTTCCACTGTTGAGAAAGTACAGTTGTTCACTGTATTTATATTGCTACTGCAATGTAACTTTCCTTTTAATATGCACAGCAGGAGTAATTTGTTATAGCATTTAGGCAGCTTTGCCAACACTAGTCGACACAGAATAACACAAAGCCAAGAGGAAGGCTGGTGAGCTAAGTGAAACATTTACTGGCTACAGAGGTAAAAAGAGATAGGAGTGGGAGTGAACAAATCATAAATAAAAGAGAGGTCAGCTGTGGATAGAACTGGGTGAAAAACAGTAAGTTACATGGTACATGTACAGGGTTGACTCTGGTAGTGCAACTTCCTTTTATATTAGTCTCTGAGCCATTTATAATCAATATCTTCAATTACATGTATTTACACTAATCAGCCTGAATATATTCATTCCTTCACTGAATATGTTTTGTACATTAAATATGGACTTAACTTTTATGCCCATGTTCCTTTTGTGGCTACACCAATCAAATACAGACAGATGAACTGTGAAGCTCTTTAAATGATACTTATCTTTTAATCAGAGCCATCATTCCCTATTTCAGCTGTCAAACTGTTTAAGCAACAAGGATATCTTTACTAGACTGTTGAACGCTATACATGCTGCAATGACTTTTGGCAAGCCATGATATAACTTTTTTTTTCTTTTCTTGAACCATTTCTTTATTTTATTTTATTATTTATTTATTTTTTTGGTTCTGACCATTCATTCAACCTTTATTTAAGCAGGTTAATCTCATTGAGCCTCGAGGACTCATTTACAAGAGAGACCTGGCTACA
>JARVLU010000528.1:23335544-23354816 GCA_031762415.1 Simpsonichthys santanae | reverse complement strand
CACCAGTGATCCCTGCGACCCAAAAAGGAAGAAGCGAGAAAAAATAGATGGATGAATGGATGATGTATTTATTTATTTATTTATTTATTTTATTAAACAGTTTATTTATTTATTTATTTTACAAGATACAATGGTTTCCAGAAGTCGTCTGGGTTTTGTCTCCATTTTTGGGTCTTTTTTTTTTTCTTCATCACATTGCATTTGTTGCCAAAAAAAAGTTGTCTAAGCCTCATCAGTTTATTTATTTCCATGTATTAACTATTCTAATATGTTTTGTGTGAAAAGGTGGGTGTGTCAACCTAAATGTACTGTATCTGCATTACATTAATTTTTTTCTCCTAGTGAATGTTGAACCTTTTCATGTCAGAGTGGTAAATCAAATCTGCAGTGAAAGCATACATCTTATTACTGAAGTTATTCTGAAAGCTACTCAAATGAACAATACGTATATCCACATCCCGACACACAAACACACACAACAGCAACAAGGGAGTCATCATGTAGCGCATCATAAATCAAAGTCTTTCCTTGAGCAACTTCAGGGGTAACTGATACAACAAAGGTTTACACCGTCTGAGCCATAGGAAACACTTGGAGCCTCGCAGCCACATGACACATGAAGACTTACTGTCTCAATATGTCATGTTGGTTCAATTAGTTGTGTGTCATAATAAATCATTTGGAAAACATAATGATATCCTAAATCTGGAATGTATTAATATCAGGAAGTGTATTTAACATAGTGAGATAGATGTGTCTCACACAGCATGCACTCACGAGCATATATCTAAAAAAAAATGAGCTATGATTTGACACATTGGATTTATTCTGCAGCTGCAGTAAAATATTTCATTACAAAATAATATTGATTTATATCTGATGTTTACTCACATCTGATAGTGCAAGTTTTGCAGCTTTAAATAGGGTGTGGTGCTCATGTCTACGATCCAGCTTCTTTTAACTTGGCCTCTCGATTATATATATATATATATATATATACAGTATATATTTATATACATACATGTATATATAAACACTTCACTGATGCAGTGAATTTGATGGCATCATCTTATTTAACAAGAAATGATAAATTAACTGGATCAGATCTCTCAGAAGCACCATTTTTTTTTTAATTTTAATTTTATTATATTTCATGTACTGATGCAGGACTACCTTATCATTTCTAACCTTTAAAACATTTAATTAATAAAACAGTTTTGGCAACAGAAAATGACACTCAGTCTTGCTCTGCCACATTTAATTCAATCTAATTTTTAGTAAGCCTGAACATATGTCAAACTCAAGAGACGTTGGCCAAATCTGTTCCCCTAAGATGATCATTTAAATGTAAAACATTGTTCCTTTTTTTTTTTTTCTTCTTTAAAAACAATGATAAATACATCATTTATTGTAGACTTCTCTTGCCAGCTGGCTAACTTTGAATCCAGAAAGAAAGTTGGCTCATTCTATCATTACTGATTCTGATGTGGAAAGAGCAACAGAAAGTCATGAGGCTGATCAAACTCTTGTTGATGAACCTGCAACCAAGAAAAGATATTGGGTATCCATCCATCCATCCATCCATCCATCCATCCATCTTCTTCTGCTTGTTTCTAAGTCAGGTCACGGGGGCAGCAGCTTGAGCAGGGAGGACCAGACATCTCTTTCCACAGCCAGTAGCATCTCTTCCAGCTCTTCTAGGAGGACTCCAAGGTGTTCCCAGGCCAACTGAGAGCCATACTCTCCAGCATATCCTGCATCTTCCCTGGGGTCTCCTTCCAGTCATGCTCGAAGCACCTCCCTAAGGAGGCGCCCAGGGGGCATCCTTACCAGATGCCCAAACCACCTCAACTGGCTCCTCTTGATGTGGATATTGGGCATCTGACTCGAGGTGATCATCTGAAATTTGCCTGTGGCTCTGAAATTTTAGCTCCTTTGGGTCACTGATTTTGACACCCCTACAAGGGTTTATGTCAGAGAGTTTCTTAAAAACTTGTAAGCTGGCTTGGGTTGAAAAAAAAAATACAGTAAAGGAACATTTCTGCACTTTATTGATGAGGACACCCACCATCCAAAGTCATATTTGCTCATTTGAGTGGACAGTAACACACACTTTTAAGGCACCTTTTCTTAAATATCTCAACTATTTTATTGGCGTTTTAATATCCAAGCTGGATGTTGACGCTGCATAAATTGTAATTCATACAATTATAAATTATATACTTATTGTTTAACTGACTGCAAACACTATGCAGTCAAGACGTTTCAACTTGAGCTAACATCAATACTTAAAGTTGTAATGAGCATTGTTGTTCCCTTTAGTCAGGGTGGTCTGATTGTCTTATCAGGCAACGTGCATTGATTGATACTTAATCTATCCCTTCTCCCGAGCGATCTAGAAATCAGGCCTGAAAACAGAGGGAAACATTGCAAGGGAAAAGGAGGCAGTGCCATGAAAGCAAGAGAAGTTTGTTCTCTGGTGAAAATACCTTAAAAATTAAGACGCATTACAAAAGAAGTGGTTGAGAAAATGCGACTGAGAGGAACCAAAGTGGAGCAATAAGTGACAGAGCGTGTAAGACAAATAGGTTAGAAAGCTAAGGGTATTGGAAAATTGGAAAGTGCAAAGAAAAAAGGAGTGAAATACGTAGGTTAGGAACGGGAATAGATTTGAAGACTAGAGAAGTGAGAAGAGACAGTGGAATTGAATCTCCTCGTTCTGTGCCTAAAATTAAGGGGCGCTGTGTAGTTTGGATTGGAGTGCCTGTGGAAACTAACTAAACTTGTAATAGCAAGTAGTTTCAGTCCTATTCTGTGTTTCTTTTCCTCCCCTCTAACCAATTATTGTCCTCCTTGTCTTCTTTTTCTGACTTGGTGACCGGTGAGCAACCCTGCTGAGAAGAGTTTCAGCATCAATAAGAATGTGGGAGGGAAAGTTGAGTGTGAGCATGGGAGGGAATTTGAAATATCGCTCTCCCTCCTCAAGCCCAAGGGGAGTTCAGAGGAGTTAGGAACTTCAATGGCTGTACGTGCATGCACATACCTAAAAAGCCTGTTCTAGCCTATTTAATGTGCACGGCAGGTACGCTTTATCAATGTGAATAAGTGTTTGGAAGATTTGTGAAATGATTGAGAAAATTGCTTTAGAATGAACAAGATTAACCAGAGATGCAATAGAAGAAGAAAACATGCTGAAAGAGAAAAGCAAAAAATGCAGATGTTGTGGCCAGGGCGTCACCAAGTGTTCAGCCAAGGATCGAAAAATATTAAGTTTATATTGTCATTTTATATTACATAGGACTTTTTTTAATGTTCTAAGAAAATGACTTGTAGACAAATATTTATTCAATCACTGCCTGATACATTCCCACACTTAGCTCTTTGCATTCATGGGTTGTGGACTAGTTTGAATTTGATCATCTTAGATCATGAATCAAGTTTAGAGTTATGGGCATGAACATACACTGTTCCACTAACAATCTTTGAATTGAAAACATTGAAGAAGATTATTCCATGTTGCTTCGAAAACATTGTTGGCGTTTGTATATACGTATATATATATATATATATGTATATATATATATAAAAACAACAGGTTTGTAAGCTCAGACATCCAGGTAGATAACATTAATGGCTAAAGTGCATCTGGACCAGTTTATTTAAGTGAAGAAATGGTTCGTCCCCCATCCAGAGGACTTTGTCAGTCTGCGGCCTGCCAACGGGACAGATCTGGTTGACTGACTGTTGAAGTTCTCTGGATGGGTGACAATGTTTCTTCATTTAAAGTTGTTTTTGGTGTTTGTAAAAGCATCCTCTGCTCATTCACCTCTGTCAGAGACTGCAGGTCCACTCCCAGAACTGAGCCAGCTCTCCTGATGAGATTATTAAGACTGTTGGTGGCAGCTAGGTGGACCCCCAGGTACTTGTAGCAGTTCAGTGTCCACCTTGATGTTGATATAGATGAGGGGGCTGGTCTTCTTCCTGTGGTCCACAAGCAGCTCTTAAGTTAAATGTTGTGCCTTATAGTCCAAAAAGTATGGTATTTTATTTATTTCTACTTTATTTTCTTTCTAGCTCAACACTTTGTTGGATAAAATTGTATTTTAGTGGTTGAAAAGGCTATACAGTATATTGATTATTATTAGAAAAAATTGCTTTTGCATTTATGTGTATTCTGTTTGTTTTTCATGACAGTGTAAATGTCAAGTTAGACAGGAAGCTGCAGAGCTCTGTGGTTGATGGCACATTCTTGCAATCCTAAGAATTCAGGTTTGAGCCTAGGTTATGTCAGAAAAGACATCTTTCATAAAGGAAATGCCAAATGTCTGTCATGCATGTTTTCTTGCTGGGGTGACCCCTGAAGAAGGAAGCAGCCAAATGAATAACAACAACCAGACAGAAACTGTCACTAAAAGACATGTTCATTTTCTTAATGTTTTTTTTTGTTTGCTTGTTTTCCATAAAGAGGTTGAGATCCCTTCCTCCAGACAATTTCGTATCCTCTGAATCATTCATTTATTTATCTTGGTCTTTATATTTATTAATTTCCTTAATGATAGGCATCTAAAAAACAATATGAAAATATAAATGCTTTGAGGCCAGCTTTTTTTTTTTGTTGGCTATTCACGTGTTTCCAAGTGGTATATAACTGAAGGTACTCTGGAAACTGAAACTATGAGCCACTCAGTGCATGTCTGACTTAGGCTGACACACACTGTGTGAACCCATCAGCATCGCAGCAGGGTGGTTTTGTGCCAACAAAGGGCTTGATGTGACTTATCTGCTTGAAGGATTGTTTTTCTAGCAAAAACAATAGGTTTCGCTGACGTCTTACAATAAGCTACAGAGACTGACAAAAGTGCTGCGGAAACCGGCGTTATGTTGCTGAATGTGCATGAATTACTTTGCAAAACGTGACAGAAGATTTTAGGAAATGTTTGAACCTTTATTTGTGTCCATCCATCCATCCTGAATAAAATAAATTTACATACATGATGAAAATTCATATTTATAGAAAAGACACTTCCCTAAAATTCTGTTCATCAGGATGTTGTGTCCTGTATGTTGTAGGTCAGCGCTATTTAACTGGCGTCCCGCGGGCCGGACTTCAATCCAGTCTACTTCATCAAAAAAAAATTAAAAAAAATAAATAAATAAATAAATAAAACAAAATAAATAAAAAAAATGTGTGGGTTTTTTTTTGGGGTTTGCGTTATGTTTATTGCATTTATGATTCAATGCACCAAAATAAACAAATGTAAAGTGTATCAGATCATTGTAAACATTGGCTTATTGGCTTATTACCGGCTCCAGAGATGTTGGCTTTCAGAAACTGTGGCCTCCTGAGCAGTTTTGTTGAATAGCCCTGATGTTGGTTGTTGTTTCAAACAAATGCACTGGTTGGGTCACTGCAGCAACTGGTCAATACATTTTTAGACTATGATTTTTTTCAAAGCCCCCGTATTATAGAATTATGCACAAGGTGTATTTTGGTTCTGTTTCCAGATCCAACATGTGACATTAAAACTTGCTTTTATATGTGTGACAGCAGAGGTCCAGCCAGCATTGCAATATAACTCTGATCTACTTAATCTGAATTAAACAAAGAGTTTTTGATTGATTTGAGTGGTTGCTCAAACACAAAACTATCAAAGGATTTGTTGCTGTGACTACTTTTTGCATGACTTCATTTGAATTTTGTTAGATGCCAAAGCTTAATTTAAAACACAAACAGAAGACAATAGGTGTAACGAAGTCTGTGCAATGACCCTGCAGCTTATGTTTAATTTGTTAAAAGTAATGAACAGTCATCCACGGAGGAAGTTCAGGACTTTGATGTGTGCGTGTTTTTCTGTGTGTTCTTGCACCAATCAATAAACTGTTTTCTCGGGGAGAAAATTTTAGTTTGATAATATTTTTCATCCTCTATGGGACTCTGCATTCATCAAAGAAAGCCCTAAAACATGACAGGTGTATATCGAATCTGAGTCATGTCTGGAACAGCGACAGGCAGCCTATTAACAAATTCCCCTTCTGGGGGAATGTTCTCTCGCTCAGCGGGGAGAACCTGTCGGAGCACCGTTAAAATCCTTTATTTCTCTTTTTACAATCCTGGATTCACAGAATACTCAACGCATGAGAAGAGTGAAGCAGTAACATGTAACAAGGCTGAACATGAATTAAGATAATGAAACAAATGTTTTCTGCTTGAAATGTATGCCACTCAAAGGTCGTAGGTGGAAATAATTTTCTAGAATAACTCATTTATACCAGCTGTTGATGCAGCCTTAACAATGTCAACAAAACCTATAAAAAGGCAAGAATTGTGTTTGTTTTCTTACGACTTTTGTCAAATATTAATAGGATAAGGCTTGGGGAAAAGATATGCATGTGTGAATGTTTTATATTTACCATACAATTAGCCTTAGAAATAAAGTGTTAGCACTACTTCACATAGTCCTGTGAACTTGTTTCACCAAACTTTGTAGGTAAAATATAAAAAAAGTAACAAATAGTTTAGGTTTTGTTTGTACTGTGGCAACAAGTCCAGTATATTTGAGTCCCCGCCCCAAAACACCAATAGCTAAAGACTTTTAAGTTTCAGCTTGTAGAGTAGAAAAAGAGTAGAAACCTCTGGCTTAATGCATGCAGGATACGAACGCACCTTGGGAAAGTCTTTTTTTTTCTGTGTATTTAGGCAGAAAAAGTTGGGTTGATTTAATTAGCAGTGCTTCATTGTTTTAAGATTATTACTTTAAAACAGAAAAATATGCTTATTTTGATAGTAAAAATTAAACAAAAGCATCAACTTCCTGTAAAAAAATATGTAATCATCTTTAACAACACACACTGTACTTTTCACTGTATAAGTCACATCTTTTTGCATATATTAGCATGCCCTGCCACTTATACAGCAAAGCAACTTATTTATGTTTTTCTCCCATATTTATAACACAATTTTTGTCCGAGATCTGATGATTGCATTTATTCTGACATGGAAAATAGTGAACACTACCATTTTCAGCTCATATGGCAAACCAAGTGTCCCATTAATAAGTAAAAGTGGCTATTAATAAGACACTTGGCTTGCCATAGCTGCCATCTTCCTCTCGCTCTGGAATTACAGGAGCAAACATGAAATCAGCTTCATTTCACCGCACTGCCCAGGCAAAATGCAGCTGATTAGACCATCAAAGTGCATTTATTTAGGAAAAGTTCAACTGAGACACATCTTTGCTATAATTTTGAGCAAAGAAATAATTGTTTTTAAGTAGTTATCTTGGTAAATTTAAAAGAAATGCACAGCGAGTCCTCATTCAGCTGCAAATCAGATTTTGAAATGCAGCTGATTAGACCATCAAAGTGCATTTATTAAGGAAAAGTTAGACTTAGACACACCTTTGCTATAATGTCAAGCAAACAAATAATTGTTTTTGTGTTAATCTTGTTAAATTCTTGTTAAAGCCCACCCCTGCACGCTCCCGTGGCCATCATTTGGCAGCCAATTAATTTTTGGCGTAACACCAACCCACGTTTCCAGGTGGATTACGGTGACGCATAACAAACATGACGCGTCAGCAGTGATGCATAATAGATGAGACTTATACAATGAAGCAACATATTTTTTTCTACTTTATTAGACGTATTTGGAGTGATGTGACTTATACAGAGGTGCAACGTGCACGGCGGAAAGTACGGTACATCTCCTTTCTTATATATCAGGTTTGTGGTTTGTGTCTCAGAACCCAAAAATCATCTCACAACTTACACAAACAAAATGACAACACACTGCACTAAATTATTACTTTTTATTAAATGATTAGAAGTGCAATTAGAGTAAAAGTCATAATTTATCTCATTGTAGCATCTGGTTCCAAGTCAGTTATACTCGTTTAGCCTGATTTATCACAAACCAATGAACATAGAGAAAAACACCAAAGTTGTGCCATTAACTTGTTGAATAACATAAAATATTTGGTCAACTACTCCTTACACGCCTGATATACAGATTTTCTAGAGTTCACATGCTGCTCATTTCATGTAAACTGTTTTAATGTTGATGCCTTTGCATTTGTCCTAAAGGTCCTTCCACTGTTTGCTCATCTCAGTAGGCATTGTGACACCAGTTTTTGTGGGGGAGGTCATGGCTTTGCTCAGCTTATAGATATTGTTTCTTGTGAAATTGTCAAGTCAGGCATCTAGTTCCAGTAGAATACACATTTGGAGCAGAAAATCCAATATTAACGTCAATATTGACGGTCGCCTTCAGGTTGCTGCTCCACTGGAAAATGTCTCCATTATGTTGTCGAAGACGTCCTCTTCCTGTTCTAGCCTAATATTGATCACCAACCTCATTTTCTTTAGATTTGTCCTTATTTTTCCTCAGTCCAAATTTGGAAATGTCTTGCCATAGCACTGCATAAACACTCAGGTAAAAACTAAACTAAAATAAATAAGTAAGTTCATTTATATTAATATGTGGTATTTATTATGGGTTATAAAGAATTAGGAGAAACAGGACAAGCTTGTGATTGCAATGTCGCCTGTTCTATTGGGATTGACAACATTAAAAAAATGTGGCTGGGAAAGGTGAAGCACCCACACTGGCCTCCACACTCATTTGACCCACTCTGGGCCCTTGAGCAAGGCTCTTAATCCCCTCCATCTGCTCAACCAGGCACCCTTGATGACAGCTTTTTGCCACATAGATGGCTGTGGTAACCTCTGAAGAAGGGGGCAGCTGAAAGAAGAATGTCCAGAGGACCAGACTTAGCTTTTTTTTTTTAGATGAAAGAAGAAGAGCAAAAATAAAATAAGAATTGGGATCCAACCATTGCCTGGTAGAGAAAAGGATTAGGACGTGAGAGGGCAGCATGCCTTTGCACTCTGATATTATGAATGTCAGAGGAGATGTGAAAGTTGCATAAAAAGTGTATAAAGGAGAACTGAAATATATATTAAGTTACATGAGAAAGAGTTCATGTTTCTGATTAGATTAAAATATACTGTATTATAAAAAAAACTGTATAAAATAAATAGCTGAAAATGTGTTTTGTTTTCAACTGTTTTCAGTCACAACTTTAGATGGAATGACATGGTATGCAGCATGAACCTGAAAGTAAATTCAGCATGGCATCTTCATAACTCATTTGCATAGACAGCCATTAAAGAACTGATTTAATTTACGCCATGCAGAATGGCTTCCACTGCAACATGCACTAGAACAATGCTCTTCATTCACCAAGGCGTAGAGGTGTGAAATGTCTCATTTAAATTTTTAATTTTGATATTTTCAACAGGCACCTGAAGGGAGCACAGACTGGGTTAGCGTTGTGAATTTATTGCAACTGAACCAATCAGGCGATTATCCAAACCTCAGCCTGTGAAATGTGACGAGTAACAAGTTAAATTGGAGAGGCATTTCATTTGTATCATCAGTCTCGTTTCCAGTACACAGATCAGTCCAACGTACTCTTTTGCACTACACAAAAGTGAATTTGAGATGATTCTCAATTTTCCAAAGGTACCTCATCCATAACCTCATTTGAAAGATGCTGTAAAACAAACAACGTTTTAAGTCAGCACATAGATAAATGAGTGTGTTACCTCCTGGCAAGCAAAAGCAAAATACTTAATTGTGTGGTTTTGTAGTTTTCTCATACAGCTTGGGATAACAGGAGTCTACCCTTCACTTGAACTGAGGTCACCTTGCCCTCTTTCTTGCACACTAAGAAAGCCTTGAGCACCCCCCTCAGGCAAACCAACTCAACCCATGGTCTCTAACAGCAAAGAACAAAGGCCAACTTTTTTCATGAGGGGAATTTAAAAAAAAAAAGCATCAGAAGTTTTAAGAAATCTAGACAAGCTCAGGCATAAAGATAAGCTTTGTGTGTATATATATATATATATATATATACAAACACACATATGTATGGCTATTCTAAAGTTGCTAGATGAAACATACTACCATTATTTATTTTTTTAAAAATGACGCTGCATATGCAGTGTGTTTTACAATATTTTCACCTGTTGCAATTTTTTCCAAGATCTATATTGTTGAAAAGTAAATTATCATGTATAATTTATGCATGAAACTGTTGGAGTTCCTTTTCCATGCCCGTCTTTGATCATCAGAAGGCGCCATAATTCCACACCTCCAGACAATATGTCCTGATGAGGTCCTAGGCTATATAAGGCAGCCGATGGCTCTCCGACGCTGGAGCGTTACCCGGCTTATAGTCTGTGCTTTTAGACCTTTGTGAATCTTTAAGACTTGCAATTACTTTCGTGTGATCTTTCTAGTGAACCTCCTAAAACCTGTCTGAGTATTTGGATCTCCTAGTGACCCCATGGAAACCTTACAGATACATATGCACCCTTCAGCTGCTCCCCTCGCTCTCCAGCCACATGCCCTCCTGAGCCCATTGGAATTTCTCATGACTGTACAGGATTTTGGAAACCTACATCTTACCAACCATCTACCAGTAAGCAACCTGTACATTCTGAAAAACACTTGAAAAATACACAATAAAAAAAAAAAAAAAAAAAAAAAAAAAAAAAAAAAAAAACACTTGAAAATACCCAATAATATGGTTCTACATGATCTCCTAATAGTCACTTAATGGAGTCCAGCAATGGTCTAACAAGATCGTATTCTGTTTTCAAATAAATTTATATTTGTATAAAATAAGCTAAAGAAAGTAAATAGAAAATACATACACATACAAAGCCTCATAGTAAAGGTTATGGGATTGGGCTGAACTCTAGCAAACACGCATTGCTCCTTTTCAGCAAAGCATATTTTCTAAATATCTAGGCACACACACACACATGTATCCACCCCCCACACACTGACACACAAAGACCAAGCTAATCTATTTCTGATGGATTGTAATGCTGAGGTCAGGTCATGTCTGTTCCTCCTCATCAGCTTGTTAAATCTCGCTCTGAAACACATTCAGCATTTAAATGCTTTATGATAATTACGCTTCATGCTGCAAACAACCAGTTTAGTTGACCTGAATTATTATCATTTTGAACTCACTTAGCTGAAAACAAGGAGCATATGTCACACCCTAATGTGTTCTTTAAAAGGCATCTCGGAGATAATAACTGTACAATGCATGGTTGCTTTCAGCTCAAAAACTGAATGAGAAGTTGAACACAGAAACAGTGTTACTGAAGCGTTAAAGAAAAAAAAAAAAAAAGCACCAAATAACAGACAATTAAATTGCTTTGGTTGATGGAAGATACAAGTGAATATGACAATTGTTAACGTCAGAATATGACAATTAGCTACTTGTCAAAAGTTGAATAGGTGATGTGTTTCAACAATCAACCCTTCAATTGTGTGTCACAACAAAAATACAACAAATAATCAGAAATATGCAAAAAAAAGTGACACATTCAAACTTCTACCCCAACAAAGTCAAAGGTGCTCACATTTTACTCACAAAATAATATAAATAAATGTTTTATTGGGACAGACAAGTCACGAGTTGGTATTACAATAAATACACAGGTCATCAAATACATGAAATCTGTTTGGTACTGCCATGTCATTATCATAATTTTGTTACAATTTTGTTAAAACAATTATATAAATTGGTGGTGGTGGGTGGGGGGGGGGTTGTTCAAAGTAAAAGATAGAAAATGTATCAATGATAGAATAATGCACATTGTTTTCTGCTGTCCATTTACCTTGTACGTAGACGTACGTAGTTTCAGCCGGCAGAGGGTGTTTTGCCTAAAGCTGTTGATCATTCTGAGTTTTAATCATCAGTTTCCAAAAGGAAGAATGTTAAAAGTCTTTCCACTAACTGGTTGTTTGTCGTTTCAGCAGCTGAGAGTTTACAGAGGTGGCAGTTGCTTGTAAATTTCAGTGGCGGTGTTTCTTCCTGTGCTGTGTTATTCCTGCTGCTTTGGGCCGCAGCACTGGTGTTGCACTCGTAATCTAGGGCGACTAGTAAGATGCCTTTTCTACTTGGTGCACTGGCTCCCCACTGCCAAACATCTGCTATTTTTTTTTTATACTAAAAACACTTTGAAAAATCCTCTTTTTTTTTTTCCTCAGTACATAAAATATGTAATAAATAATACATAAAATAACATTCATTCAGTGGAATTTCAAGGTGGTGTTGTGGGATTTACTGTGTTGAGCTCTCTTGACATCTAACCTCACAGTTTTCTGTCACACTAAATGTGCAACAGTGTGGTATCATGCATTCGCCATTTCTTATTTAGTTGTTTAAAGAGTTGTTTTAGACTTGTTGTAATTCCAAACTAGTGCCCTCAACTTTATATGAGCTTACAGTTTGGAGGTACTGCCTCTGTTGAGGAAGGCAGACGCATTCTGTTCTCACCATTTGATGTACAGACCTGCAAGCTGAGGGAAAAAAAAAGTTTCACAGTGAAATTCCCAGGAATAAAACTACATTTAGAAAGACTGGCAGGCTAAATGATGACTTTTATTTGACTTTTTTTTTTTCTCTAATCATCTAAATGCTTGAAATCCCTTTGTTTTTTTCTTGAGAGATCCAGAACTAAAGACACTCCAATGACAAAAGTGCTTCATTCACCAAATGAAGTACTACACCACCAATGTGCATGTTATCCTCTCACCCTTTCAAGTAAGCTCTTGCTGCTTTGCACCACCTCTGTCCAATAATAGAAATAAATAACTTAATAAAGGACCAGAGTACAACTGCATTTGTTGTTTCATTGTTTCATTGTCCTCCTGCACGCTGAGGTATTGATGTTCTCTTGAACGTAAAGTTTCCTCATAAGATTCAGCCTGCGACTTCACCTGTTGTTTCAACTGCAGAACTCCTGTCTGTAATGCTTCTTGCTTTTTCAAAGATTGTTCAGACTCCGCTTGGCGTGTGACTGTTTCCTTCTGCAAACGCTTTTCAAGAACTGTACCCGTGCTTATTTCACGGTGCAACTTGGTTTTCAGTAAAAGTGCAAGTTTGGCTAAGCGTTCATCGCTCTTTTTACCTTTAGAAGTGACACCATCTGCAACACTTAAGCTCTTTATGCAAAGTTGATGTGTCCATATCCTCCACTCCGTCACCATAAGGACTTATGGAGTCTGTTAGCAGATTTAAAGCTGTCTCAAGCCAGTCCTCATCACCCTGATTAGGATCAGGATTAATGTCCTGGTCCTTTTAAGGTGCACATTAATCTGCTTTACCCAACAAATCTGACGGTAAATATGCACAAAAAAAAAAAAAAAAATCAAACCTCATAATCATACAGCTCATCCATGATTGTCAACTTTTTGTACACAAGCAAATGTTTGAGGTAGTTGGTGCCCATTACAGGATTAAATATACATTTTTCATTGCTTTGTCAACTTATAATCAACATCAAAATGAACTTAAAAATGTGTGATTCATTCATTTATTTTTTTAATTTGTTCATTTTTTTAGGATGGTCTTCATGACATTAGCAATGTGTACCTTTAATGATCAGTGACAAACTTGATAAGACTTTGTAAAACACTCAAACTACGTGATTGGAATTGAAGCGGTAACTCCAGGTTGAATACAGATCAGACCCTCAGGTTGTTTGTCATGTCTCCGTTGCTGGAAGAGGTCCAGGCTGGGCGAAAATTCGATTCCTGTCTCAGTAAGGCATTGACATCTGCAGATGGGGCGGAATGCAGCTGGATTTCACACAACCTGGTGGGGAAATGATGAATAGATCCAACTCCAGATGGCAGATATTATCCAGAGATTCTCACCGTATCAGACGGCAAAGTGGGGCCATGCAGGGGACAACAGTGATGGGAGTGAGTGATAAATCAGGCCGAGATGCAAAAACACTGCAAACATTACAGGTTAAACAGGGATTCTGAAATGGCTTGCTGACAGTGCTGTGAGGAACACCTGGGTGCACAGTGCTCCACTTTCACCTCATTTCAACAAGATGCGTCAGTCCCTGTCAAGATCCTGTCAAGCGGGGGATTTCAGAGCCAGAAAAGCAAAATATCTAGTGGCAGTCACCTTGATGGTTGAAAGAGCTTGATAAAAATCTCTGAAGATATTGTCAAAAGCATCAAGTATACTGTATATGCACAGTTAGTTTAAATAATATAATTATCTCCATACATTATTATTCTTGGTGATAAACATGAGGTTTTTTTATGAATCTGAGTTTTGCCTCAAATTTTTTTTTATTATTGTTTAGATTCTTTTTTGTGTTTATTTCCTTTTAAGTCTTAAAAAGACTTTGGAAAATAAAACTTGAAACAGTTATGTGTAATATGTGTAGGCTACCCTTTAAAATGTCTTCCTCACAGGATATTGCTTTTATTTATTTATTTATTTATTTATTTTTTTTTTAATCTGTTCTGCTAAAAAAATATACACCATTCTGTCATTTATCTTTAAGTGCCAGGCAAAAGAAGATTAAAAAAAAAAAAAAAAAAAAAAAAGATACAGGCTAATTCCAGAATTTATCTTTTTTTTTTTTTTTTCCTTCTCTCTTTTAGATAACAGATAGATCATTTTTTATCTTTGTCTCTTATCAGAGTTTGAAAATAAAGAAAATTAAAATCCTTGGCTAAATTTCAAAGACCAATTCGTCTTGAAGAACAAAAAAGTCAACAGCTTTGGTATTCTGTGTCAAGTCTGTGAAGGTAATGAAACAAACACACTCATGCACGCAGAATCCAAACAACACAATCTCATCAATAAAAGGATGCTTCTTTGCTTATCATACATTTATCAGACTGAAATTAGGCAAAAATAAATAAATAAAATAAAAGGGCAGAACTGTGTTTCACAATTTTATAATTAGGCTTTTCTCTTTTAGATAGTTGCTAAGATCATTGCTAAGTGAAACAATTAATCCATAATAAATCACATAGCAATCTTTGAACTCAAATGAAGAAACCAAAGGGCACTTCTACTATTAGTTTTTTTTTTTTCTCTCCCTCTCTTGATTTGCTTTTCTTTGTAATTTCAGCTAAATTACCTGTTTTGTTGTTGATTTTCCTCATGTTGATATTGCAGAGACAAGACAGCAGCTTCGGATGTTATCAGACCATTAAAAAGGATGTTATTATCCCCAAAGGTTGTGTTTAGACCGTCCCTCCTAGTAGGTTTGAAGTTATGTTCTTATTGCTGATAATGTGCAGTGTTGCATGCATCTAAAACCATAAGCTTTTATTTTGTTAGTTTTATTCAACCCTTTTCCTAAACCTAACCTTACACCTGACCCAGCGCACAGACCCTAAACTTGACTATTGACTCTTAACCTAACCCCCTGACTGTATTATCAGCGATATG
Organism: Simpsonichthys santanae; assembly: GCA_031762415.1. Taxonomy (NCBI): domain Eukaryota; kingdom Metazoa; phylum Chordata; class Actinopteri; order Cyprinodontiformes; family Rivulidae; genus Simpsonichthys; species Simpsonichthys santanae. The sequence continues at coordinate 23,339,523 of JARVLU010000528.1, read as the reverse complement.
AACGTAGCTTTAAACCTACTAGGAGGTACAGAAGGGACAGTCTGAACGCAACCTATGGGGACGATAACAACTAAGACATTTAAAGGCTGATAACATTCAAAGCCGGTGGACAGGAAGTAATAAACCAGCGGTCAGAACTCAAACCCAGTCCTGCTGTAGGACTTTTGAGCCTCTCCGCACCTCCGAACTGTCCATGTGAGTTAAAATACTTAAATAAAGCTCAACCCTCATTAATCATTATTCCAAGCAGGCTGTTGTCATTATGGCTACGGTGAAGATTAAAAACCTTTTTACATGCACCTTTTAGTCACCGGGGTGTAAATAATTGATACTAAACCCTGCTTGAACTTAATCATCACAGTGACCGTAGCAATATCTGTTACATTATGATGGTTGTTGAAGCTTGCTGCCCAACATATTTTTATCTAGCTTTTATGAGACATGGTCAGTGTCATTCCATTTGCTTAGAACAGATGTAATAAGACGCATGCTTTCCCAGATAAAGATCTGCTTTCTTGAGTCAGTGATTTTAATAAACCAAAACAAATAAATTAAAAAAAAAAAATAAAAAAAACGGGGTAAGTTCAGTCTTCTGAGAGTAAAATGAACACATTTGTACCATTCAACTTCCCTTTTCCGTATTAGACATTAACTACTTGCTGCATTTGATATTGCCTTGTGTTCATCACAGATCTCCTTACTGTGTTGGATGACTTCTGTAAAACTGTGGTTTTGAGCCCTCGGTGAGAAAACTCAGTGACTGAACATGACAACATTTCTGACTGAAACAAACTCAGCTCATCTGATGTCTCTGCTGCTATAAAATAGAAAAACTTTACGCTGCTAACCACATATCAGAACATGTTTCTACCACCTAAACACGTGCTAATCCATGTGTTCTCAAACTTTTAGGTCCTCCCCCAGAAAATTTTGAAAAAATAGATGTGATTCCCTGCATTTTGGTGTATTTGAACAGGTTGTTCAACATCTATGTACTTGTAATTTTTTTTCCTCGTGTTATATTCTGTGATGCACACGCTGTTTAATTTCATTATGTACTTGAATATAGATAAAACGACAATAAAACCTCTGACTCATTTCTATGTACACTCACTCACACACAAAAATTAATACACATACACAGCAAAAGGAATTCATCATAGGGCATGCGATTAATTAAGACCTGATATTTTGTGATTGTTAATCACTCAGAGAAGATGAGTGGGAGAACACAAGGGGAGGATGAGAGTAAAGTCATTGACGATTGAAGGAATAATGAAAGAGGTTAAAATGAAAAGGCTTTATAGCTTGAACCAGAAAAGCTAACAATATGTTTTATGCGAGCCTTAATTGGTATTCTTGTTAGAGATTAAGAACATGAGAGATGATTTTGCTTCCTTTCTCTTGTGTTCATGTTAAAATTAGAAGAAAAAAGAAAGTCAGAAAATAATAAGCAGGACAGTTACTTTACATAATTAAAATGTACATTCTTAAAAGTGCACAGTTCTTTGTGCAGTACATGGCATTACAATGCATGTGTTCACTTTCAGCTCTAACACAAATACAGTACTTACTCGTTACTTCGCTGTTCCATTTTCGTGGGCTGTCCGTTATATGCTCAATTTCCTTTTTCCAGCCACTTATTGCTACTTGTTCCAACTTTTTGGGGATTTGTTGACACTGAAATGTTGAATCAACATATTTTTCCTTTAAAATGCTACATTTACTCAGATCAAACTTTTGATCTGTCATCTATGTTCTATTACGAATAAAATATTGACATTTACCATCTCCACATCATTGCATTCGTTTTTTATTCACAGTTTGTTTAGTGTCCCAACTTTTTGGAATCCGATTTGTACATGAGACAATCAGCTGAATGATGAGGCATCTCTCAGAACCTGGATCCAGTTTTCGTTTAAACGTTTTTCCCTTTTTTTTTTTTTTTTTGGTTTGTTTTTTTTGTTTGTTTTTTTTGTTTGTTTTTTATAAGATAAGATTTTAGGACACTGTTCATCTACTGTTATGGTGTTAAAGCCAGATGCATCTTTGTCCTTCACTTGTCCACTGCCCTCATTTTATTTCTAAGTTGCACAATATGCTGTCAGTCACATAAAAGGACTGCACTGAATGAAAATGAGTGAAAAGGCAGCGAGATTTCAAAGAAAAGCCTTAAAAGATATTTAGAAAGCCTAAAAAACTATTGATCAGGATCATTTTAAAATATTACAAGTCTGATTGTTTAAAAGAAAAAAATATAAACTAAATAGGTGCACTGGATGACAAACTGATCTAATTTTGAACCTTTTCTCTAAAGAACAGTGTTACATTTAGTTTCCTAAATGTTTCTTTCCTTTCATTCTTCTAGGATCTTCCTCATCTTTGTCTACATCTCGAGGGAATCTCACCAATGAGAGCTTCGAAGCAGTTGGCCATAGCGTGTCGCAGGTCCGACTCCCGGCACAGGTCAGGACCATGAGCGTAGAGCATGAAGCGATCCAACTCCAGTTTCTGGAAAAGAAAAGACACATTTATATCAGCAGGCTGCCACGGACACCTCAGTAATAGCTACTTAAAAAAAAGCACCATCTTATTTCACATTTTTATTGGCTCTCTGTAGGAAAGCAGTGTTATAAAAAAGACCTCTGAAAAACTCAAGGGAAATGGAAAAGATTGCCTGCCCTCACTAGAAAAGGTTCTACTTCATGGCACTGACAGATGTGCTCGTGTGTAGTCCAGCTGTGGCATGACGCACGAAGACCAACAGGAGAAGAAACATTCGCATGCAAGTGGATGCATGCACACACAAATAGACACACAAAAAGCAGATAATCCCAAGATGGAATGTGAAATAGAACAGCAGCGACCTTCATACAGTCTGAAAAGTTTATATTTTACTGGTCTACAGTATCAGATGAGATATACATGAAACAAAAATGGTGTTTGACCTGCATTTTGTGGGAACGTCAAATACAATTTTTTATTACATTTACTAAAAACCTACTACTGACAATATGGAGATTCAATTTTAAGATTTTCATGATTAATTTATAGAGGTTATTAAGCTAAAACTGAAATTATGATGCAAATGAGTGTTATGTTTTTTTTTTTTTTGTTTGTTTGTTTTTTTTTTTCAAGAAATGATGCAATACTGCTTTTTGAATGGGTCAAAGTTCCTCCATGACCATGTGTGAGTCTTTTACTGTGATATTGGTGCTAAAGATGGTTTTACAAGACTGGTTAATCAGGGGGAGATTATTTTACACAAACTGATAATGCATTTTATTTGTTATTAAAATACGTAATTAACAGTGTAATATATTATTTGTGCTGTTAAATCAAAATTATTTTAATAAAATAAGGATCAGATCATTTTCCTGTTAGACACAAAAACTCCTGATTTAAATTTTCAGCACAATCATCAGCTGTTTCAGCTTAAGCAGCATGGCGGCACAGTTGGTAGAGCTGTTGCCTCGCAGCCAGAAGATTGCCGGTTCAAATCCCGGTCCAGGAGCCTTTCTGGGTGGCGTTTGCATGTTGTCTCCGTGCATGCGTGGGTTTTCTTCGGGTACTCCGGTTTCCTTCCACAGACCAAAATCATGCATGTTAGTCTGATTGGTGACTCTAAATTGTCCCTAGGTGTGAGTGAGAGAGAGAATGGTTGTTTGTCTCTATGTGTCCTTGTGATGGACTGTCCGGGGTGTCCACTGCCTCTTGCACAGTGATTGCTGGATATGGGCACCAGTGACCCTCGTGACCCGAATAAGAAGTGGGTAAAGATAATGGAAGTATGCTTCAACTTACATGTCAAACTTATTGTTTCATTTCTTTTCAAACACCTTCTACAGTGGGGAGAACAAGTATTTGATACACTGTTGATTTTTCAGGTTTTCCCACTTGCAAGCTCTCTGGTCTTGGGCATTGTGGAGATGCTGGAGTCTGATTGATTGAGTGTGTGGACAGGTGTCTTTTATACAGG
>JARVLU010000528.1:23318518-23335444 GCA_031762415.1 Simpsonichthys santanae | reverse complement strand
TTACCGATCGCCGTTTAGTTTCGGTTTCGTTTTACGGCCGAAAATCCGCGTATACGGCCGCGGATTCGGCCAGAATCAGTATACGGCTGAATCGGTATACGGCCAAGCCGTTAGAACGGATCTCCGCCGTATACCGGGGACCACAACTATTTCCATTTTCACTGATCATGGGACTTCAGAGTATGGATCCCCCGGCGATAATCGAGGGTCAACTGTAATGAGTTAATGAACAGTTGTATAAAACAGATCCACGTCCAGCAGAGTCACTTTTACACCCTGGACAGGTCTCCAGTGCAGCACAGGGACACACAGAGACAAATGAGAAACAACCATTCACTCTCACTCACACCCAGGGATAATTTAGTTACCAATCAGCCTTGTTTTTGGTTTGTGGGAGGAAAACGAAGAACCCTTAGAAAACCCACGCATGCACAGAGAGATCAAAAATACTATTTACTTTTTAAATTAAAATTGGTAGCATTTCACTTTGTCACTTGACTCATGAAAGCTCAGAATGAAAAGGTAGAAAATAAACCATGCAAGATGTGCCCAACAGACACTTGTGGTTTGTTGACACTTTGACGAAATTCTGCATCAACAGCAGCAATTTCAGCAATAAGTGACTGTGTGGACCTTTCAGGTGAGTGCTGCATCAGCAAGAGTGCAGCAGAGCAGTGAGCAGAATACAAACCGAACGTAAGACAGGGGCGATGGAGAAGCAGCTGTGAGCTGAATTCCTGAATTTTGTTGAAATGTTCGTTTCATTTATTGCGTTAGCGATTATTTGAAAGTTATACGTCCACAAATTTATAACGCTGTAGATAAGATCTTATTAAACAACCAAATGACTGATCATCTGAAAACTAAATGAGGGTTTCCTTAATTAGAGATATGTGAAATTAAGAATGGAATGTTACAGAGCTTTCTTGATAATTTGTTAGAACATTTTCAAGAGTAAGTCTGGCTGTGACAAATATTTACTTGTGCTGTATAAAACAAAAGTATAAACAAAAAAAAAAGGTATGCATTAAGGCAATAAATTACAGAGGATAAGGAGACAGAAGATCATGGGAGAAATAAATGAAGGATAAAGTGCAGATGAATCCAGCTGTTAAATGAGCAAATTATGAATGGTTCTCTCATAATCACAACAACGGTGTTACTTACGTATGCCAATAACTTACTGCACATAAAGGAATCACACTGTTGAGCAAAGCATAAACATTAAATGATGGACAGTTTAGTAGGAAAACACTGAAAGGCAGACAGACACAAATCTGTTGGATGGCATAAGTCAAATAATGTGGCAGAAAGAAAAATGAAGTTAAAATGTTTCAACATAAATCTTTTACTGTCAGAATAATGTCTGTCACATAAAAATGTGGTTAAGATTAGATGAAGAAAAAATATAGACTCAATTTCCTTTATGCAAATAATAAAAAACATGATCTATATACTGTATTTATTTTTGTAGAGAAGTAAGATATTTCTCAAAAGCACTTTGCTCAGTTAAGTGATTTTCATGGTTCAAGTTATAATATATATCTTCACAGATTGTATTGTGTTCCATATATTAATTTAATTAACTGATTTTAGAGGATCATGTTGCTTTGCATTATGGATAAAGGATGATGCCAAAAACATTTAAGCTTTTCTTATCCCTTCTTTCTTCAATTGTGTAAATTATCGCTCCGAACTGTCATTTATTTGTGTAAAAAAAACAAAACTCATAAATGCTATAATAGAAGAGAGCTTCAAGTTTAGTATGATGCCTTTATGAATAATAAAACTGCAACCATTGTTTTGATTTTTTTATTTTCTGAAATGTAAATTGCAACAATTATTTACCTAAATTGTCAAACGCAGATTCATTAAAGAACACAAATTGTTAATGAAAAAAAATAACCTTATAGTGAGCTTTAATTGCTGGGTTAAGATTTCTGACTAAAAAAAGAAACTTTTCAAAGTGCTCAGTTGTTTTAATAAATCCGTTATAACAGATGAATTAAGTTAATTTAAAAATCTGATTATTAACTTGTAAACTACCAGAAGATTACCACTATGACTCTAGTGTACCAGTAACACACATGTTTTTCACAGAACAGGCCAGACATGGTAAAAAAAATATTAATAATAATATTAATATTAATAATAATAATACTAATATTAATATTAATATTGATATTGATAATACTAATAATAATACTAATAATAATAATACTAATACTATTACCAATAATACTAATACTAATAATACTAATAATACTAATAATAATAATAATAATAAATAAAACTGTATTAATTATCTGAAAGGTGTCACAATAGTGAATACTGGGTGGATAAAATATAATTTAATATGTGAAGTTTTTTTTATGAATAGGTATGTTCACCTTTTTTTAATTCAATAGATTAAAAAAAATGGCAAGAAAAAAATAGAATTTAATTTAAATTGTACCATAAAAAACCACACAGAACACAAACCACTTAAGATTCTGCAGAAGTTGATTAGAATTTTTTTTTTTTTTATTATTATTCACACTGTTGCTGTTGTTAGTCTTCCCAGAAAAGGTCAATTGGGCCCTTTTTTTTTTAAAAATGGTGAATGTTATTTATTTATTTATTTATTTATGCATTTCTTGTCTGAATACATTTTTGCAGCTAAAGCGCTTCAGTGATAAACAATATATTATTTTGACTCAGCATACTTCAAGACATTCAGATATGTCCAGGAGAATAAGTTATTATATTTTTCATTTTCATTTAAATAGCCATTCAACAAAGTAATGATATGCACAAAAATCCACTGAGTTTGATGTACTTGGGCACTTTATTTGGGACATGTAATTGCATTATTAAACAGAACAATTGCCAGTCAGAGAGGATGACATGGTTGTCCACTTTTCCACTTAACTTTAAACAAAGCAAAATAAAAAAAATGTCAGTAAAATCGCAAATGGGAAAGGATCACCGTACAATCTTTTGTGCATCATTTATCTTGTGATCAGTTATCTAGCTTCCCTTTTTTATTGCTGTACCTTCGTAATTTAGCACATGTCTAGTTAGCTTTATGTTTATCACAACTGAAGTCTGACGTGAGTGGGGGAAAAAGGTAAACAGCATTTTTTGGATGTTTTGTCAGTTGTAAAATTAAATTAGATTGCATCAGTGGCAATTGTTGCCTCGTTTTGGTGGGTGCTCAAGCTCCTCTAAATTTTAACTTAGCACCCCTTTAAAAAATATGAAATCATAATTATGATTGTGTAAGGAAATCGCAACGGGGTGGGAATGTGTGAGAGGAGCAGAACATGCTCTATTCATACAAGGAGAGCTGTTGGTCAGGTTATTTCTTGTTGCTCTCTAAAGTAGTTATTTAATAAAATGTATACTTATGTAGGTAAACGTAGATGTTTAAAAACCTGTTAAACTACACCGGAATGCAGGAAATGGCATCTACTTTATTAAAAAAAAATTCTGAGGGAGGACCCCCAGACAAGCTTGCCCCACTCTTGGATGTTTGTCACTTAGGTCAATGGTTTTTCTTGGTTCTGTAAGAAGTCCAAAGGATTCAGCATTGACCTAGAGATTAAGCAGCTACAGTATTTATCATCTGTACAGTGCATTGGCATAAGCAGCTAATGAGGGTTGCTGAACAATGGAAACTTTTAATAAGGTAAAAAGATGGATTTGTGTGGAAAGCAGAGGTAGATGAGTGATTGTGCTGAAAAAGCAGAAGATTATCTAGTCATCCATTTCATTAAAAAACAAGACTTGAGTGGAAAGGTGTCCTCCATCTCTCTGAATATTGGATTTTCCCCCTCCTATACAACTACTTTCCCAGCTGTTTTTGACAGGAGTCAATTCATAATGTGGTGATTTATACAGAAGCAGTGATTAATCCACTTTAAATATCTAGCATGTGCAATTTCAGAGGAAGCTGTTTTAAAAACGACATCAGTACACCATTCATCAATGTGCTTATTCATGTCTGAGCTTTCCCGTATCTTTATAATTTATATGCTGATGTGAAACCATAATAACATTTTAGGAGGTTACCAGGACTCAATAGGCTTTTTATTTTTCGGGGGTGTGGGAGATCTGTGCCAGAGTACATTTTGACAGTAGCTATGGTTCACTAGAGTTTTGAGCTAAGGTGCTAATGCTTATTTGAGCCAGTGAACTTTATGACATGGTGTCAGAAGTGAGAGGGCCTGACTATATGAGGAAAGAGGATAGCTTAAAACAGTAAAATGGCTAAGTTCCCAAAGGATACGACTTTGCCAAGCTATAGTGAGACATGCCTGGAAACTGAATCCACCAAAAAGCTTCATCAAGATGACAGTAACAGGTAACACAAACAATGGCAGTTTCTGATATGGACAATAAAGACATCTGCACAGGGCAGCACGAGAGCCTGGCCCCGCCCCCTTCAAACAATAAAATGCATTATTCCATATAGCCTGTTTAACCTACATTTCAGTTTCCTATCACCCACTTTCGAGGAGTGGGTACCCTCTAACAGGTACAGGGTGTGTAGCTTCTGCTCAAGTCTGACACAGGTTGTGAGAGAAAGGGAGGACACATTGACTTCTCACTTTTTAGAAAAGCATTGGTTACAAAATTGTACACTGTAGAGTTGACACTTCTTCCCAAAATACGAGCATCATTACTTTATAACAGAGACACAAGGCTTACAAACAGGACCTCTTGTCATTGACTGAAAGGTGCAAGAGTGACAAGAGAAAGGGGAATACATGGGGTGGTGAAGAGTTGAAAAACACAGACAACTTCCCAGCAAATAACTTCCCTTGGGGGAAATAGAGAAAGTGAGTAAAGATAATGGCCAAAAAGAAGAAATGGAAAGTGAACAAATGAGAAAAAAAAAAAGGACAGAAACAGCTTCATAGTTGACGGGACCTGCTGGTGAAGCTCATAGGGGAGTGGAAATATTTGAGAAATAAAGCTGCTGAGAACAGAAGGAAAAAAAAAGATAAATGTTCATCAAATACTAAATGGAAAAACGGAGAAGCAAATCAAGCAAATAAATATTAATAAAAACATACAAATAAGTAGTTCAAGGTTATGTACTGTCAATATTGCTTTTACCTACTTCAGTATTTTTAGGATTTAAATTTTGCTTATTGAATTTTTTTGGATCATCATTATTAGTATTAGATTTGCAAAATTAGTTTAAGCTTCATTTTTCTGTTCACACTTTCTGTGCAGGTGCTCCCATTCCCTTTTCATTCTCACTTAAATCCCTATGCAACTGCAAGTTACCAGTTTGTGACTCAAAACTAGCTCTTAGTGGATATTTTCATTAACAGGTCTGCTGCACCCATTCGACGTGAATAAAGCAGTATACAAACCTAATCTACTCAGCCAAAATCTTTAGATGGAGGAAAATATTGCAAGATTAGCTGCTTGGAAGGTTAGCCGTATTGCTTTTGCACACACAGTATGTAAAAAGGTTATGTGAGCACACACACACACAGAACAGAAGACCAATATTTGTGTCACTTTGCTTTATTCACATTCCAAAGGCTTAAAGGAAGTAAAACCCAAATAGAAAGGCGGGTCACTCATTTAAAAGTTTAATTCAAAAGGGGCCGACAGATGGCTTCGTCTTTGTGCTGTTGACTTTTGATCGCTCTTCTTTAAACCAGATTACAGCTGAGATTTGGCTTTAAGCACTGATTTGCGTCCGTGTTCAAACAATGATGGAGCTCAGTGTCCTAATATGTATGCTAATGAGAGTGTTCATATTTCATCTTAAGTGTTCGTTCTCGCTGCCTGCGCTCCTGTCTGATGTTAGCAGCAAGCTCTAAGGCAGCGATGAGGAAAAATAGAGACAGTTGAGATGGAAGAAGAAAACCTATATTGTTAAAGCACAAAATAAATTTGAGCCCATCAAGAACATCCAACTACACTAAGCTGCATTTGCTGCAGTAAGAGCTTTTCCTGACAATAGAAGTTGATGACGCTCAACGATGTGTGGCCAGCACAAAAGAAACTGAAAGATGGGAAAACAAAAGTGGAATAATGAAAAGACTTTGTTCAAGCCTCATACGTTTGTAGATTACTTACTACACTCACTTTTTTTGTATTGGTAAAATTATTGCACAATTCCTATAAAGATATGAAATTAAATAAATCAGTCCTACAGTAAAACACAAGTCTATCATGTGCAAAAACAATAATATGACCTTGAGTGTTAAAGTAGATGTGCAAGACCAAAGTTCATGCTCATTAAAGTATAAATCAAAATGTTCTGTCAGGTCATCTGGATGGTTCATTTAGTTGCTGAGACGTTTCGTCCTTCATCCAAAGGACTTCTTCAGTCTGAGGAGCCCTCCAAACCAAACTGAATCCCACAAACAGTTCATTCCCAGAGTGGAAAAAAAGAAAAATGCTGGTGACAAGATGGTCTATGGGGCCCACCCTCTTCACCATCAACTTCTCTAAAAGCTGCCACGCCAAAGTGGTTCAAAGCACCAAAGTTCATGCTCATTAATCCAGATATAAACCCAACAATGTTCAGTCAGGTCATCTGAACGGTTTATTTTTTTATTACTCAGACGCTTCATCCAAAGGACTTCTTCAGTCTGAGGAGTCCACTAAATCAAACTGAATCCCACAAACAGCTCACTCTTTGAGTGGGAAAAAAAAAGCAATGTTTTCCACTAATATAATAATTTAAATTATAATTAAGAATGTTTTTCACATATCTGTCTCAGGTTTTCTGCTCTATATTTCACCAAATAATGCGTCCACCTCTGTTTTCCCCACAATGTAACTGAGGTTTCAGACAAAGAACAGTGCAATTCATTATTGTAATGGCCATTCTATTAATTTACCCTGGACAGTTTGGCATGTGCACAGAAGGATTGGTCTAATTGCCAATCTCAACCAGAGCCATCACAGGATCTCAGCAAGCACAGAGGATAGACTGAAAGCTCCTCACTGAGAGCTTGCAGGTGTTGTCAGCTACGACAAAGCAACATTAGCACCAATTAGAAGTTAGTCTGAAAAGCTGATGCAAAACGAGCAGCACACACAAACACAGCTGGACCATTGGGGTTATTTTTATTGTTTACAGTCCAGGATTTAAACAAATTTAATGGAGATTTTAGTGCGTTCAAAGGTGTAAAAGCTGCTTTAGTGAGGAATGTAGACAAAAAAAAGAAATAAGAATGAAACTATACGGCTTGTATTTGTATTGCTTAATTAAGAAAATACAATTAAGCACCACGCAACCATTTATTTTATTCAAAAGTATATTTCTTTTTATTTAACAAATGGAAAAAATCTTATATAATGAATTCGGACATCCTTAAACGATTCCTGATTTTACCATTACTTCAACTGGCCATAGTCTCAAATGTGTTATAAACCAAATATATATTCCAAGGTCAATATTCCAGTGGTGGCACAAACCAAGCAGACAGATCACCGTTTTATTTGTTGCAATTTCTAGTTTTCATTTGAGTCTAACTTATTTAGATTTTTAAAGCGGTTAGTGGTTGTTTGCTTCATGTTACCTTTTTGCCTTTCTTTGGAAAGAATCACGAACTAAAGCTGGCACAACCTTGTATGACTTTAAAAACACAAATTATAAACTAGAGATTTTTAAAAAAAATGCACCGGCAATTTAAAATGTCAACATCCAACCCAGAAATTATCTGCAGTCTGGATTCACTCTACAACAACATAATAATAATAATAATAATAATAATAATAATAATAATAATAATAATAATGATAAAGTACTTTATGTAATTCTCAACTCATCTGTATTTCATTGCAAGTTGGAAAGGACAAACACCACCTCAGCTCCGATCTTCAGCCATGTGTGTCTGCTGACCGTTAATAACGAAGCAGTCAAAGCTTAATAAAAAAAATGTGTGCATATCTGTGTGTGTGCGTGTGTGTGTGTGTGGGGGGGGGGGGGGTGGGTCAGGTTCGGACCTGCAATTATTGTTAATTTGTCGGGTCGGGTGCAGTTCTGAAATGATGGCTACGGGCTTGGGATGGGCCGGGTCAGATTTTTAGGCCCGAATGCAACTCTAATCTCAAGTATGTTCTGTGTATTGTTGTTATTTCAGATTAAATGTCATTTCTTGCACTTTGTGAAATACACTTCTAAATAAATGTGACTTATAATCCGAAGCAAATTATATATTATTTTTTCCACTTTTTGAGGCATTATTTTGACTGATGCGACTTATACTCCGGAGTGAGTTATAGTCCAGAAAATACGGTAGCTAAAATCTTATTTTGCTTTGCATCTGGCTTTATTGATAGTGGAGGGGAAAATAGGACTACCATAAGTGCTGTATGTTTGTAATGTATACTTATAGCTCTAACTATTTATTTATTGCATGTCTTCAAGTCTTCTGCTAACACCTCAAAGCTTGAAATCTCTGCCAGCAGTTTCTTCATTTGTGTTTTGCATTGAAATTGCAAATGTCCATTTAATCTGTGCACTGCATGTCTGGGCAGGTTTGCAAAGCTGCCTGTGTGTTTAAGTTGAAGGAGAGTGCAGCCGCAGTGTTGACATGCCAGCTATTCCGTTGCTCAGCTAATGAACACCAATGGAAAGCCGTGCTGAATGAGGTAATGATGTGTTACAGGTGCAAATGAAGCACAGCTGGATACATTTCAGTGCAAAGCTGTGATGCTATAAAGTACAACAGATATGGGTTGTCTGGTAATTATGGTGCATGCAGTGTCATTTCATACAGATTTAGCAGCACTAAGTGTGCACTTTAACATTCAGTTTTAATAAATGAAGCCCTATTTAACATTAAACGTATATAAAACACGGAAAACCACAACAAAATAAGTAAAAGATGATTAAGAAATCACAAATTTGAAAATATATATATTTACATTTAATGCAATATTTTAAGTAAAACATTTTCTTCTCATTTCATGAATGTACATTTTAAAGGGTAAAGAGCCTTTGATAGCTTTAAATACAGAAACTATAAGCTTTTTTTTTTTATCATATTGAACCTTTCTGACACCACAAAAAGATATATTTATCTTCTTAGAACATGTAGACAACCATCTGTTTATCCTGTTTATCCCCACAAAAGCTTGGATGGACTGTGAGAATCAAACAAATGAAAAATGACAGATGGAATAAAGATGGCCAGTGCATTGTACTCTTTCTGGAAAATAAATATATACACCAGAGTCTTCGAGGCTCAATGTGATTTATCTGTTTAAATAAAGGTTGAATGAATGAAAAGTAAGAGAAAAAAAATACTGTAACACTTTTTTGAACTTCCTGTTCAAGACAACCTTGTTGCACCTTTGATTTACTTTGTAATCACAAATAGACGATGCTGGAACACGTCTTTTGAACAGCAGAGAACAATGGAGTCCCAGCAATGAGATCTTTATGAGAACATGAACTGCAGTTTCTGTAAGAAATCATCCTGTAATGATTATCTATTTATGCAACCTGTATGAAAACATTTTGTTTAATGATTAGAGTTTAAATGAAACAACTTATATTTCATGAGGTTGCTACAGTATACAGTATGTACCGTAATTTCTGCATTAAAAGTCGCACCGCCATATAAGTGGTATCAGTCCAGTTACGTCTAATAAAGTGGAAAAAAAACATTAATAAGTCGCTTGACCTTAAAAGTCGCATCCATTATGTGTCACCGCTGACCACCTGGAAATGTGGTCCAGTGTTATGCCAAAAATTAATTGGCTGCCAAATGGTGGGAGGACTTTAACAAGAATTAACAAGATTAACACTTAAAAGCAATCATTTGTTTGCTCAACATTATAGTAAAGTTGTGTCTCAGTTGAACTTTTCCTTAATAAATGCACTTAATGGTCAATTTTGCCTTGGCCATGCAGCAAAATGAAGCTCCAGGAGTTCCAGAGCTAGACAAAGGTGGCTTTGGTATAGCAAGCCAAGTGTCTCATTAATAGCCACTTTTACTTATTAATGAGACACTTGGCTTGCCTTAATACTCAAGAGCCCTCTAGCGGTTGAAAATGATAGTGTTAAATATTATCTATGTCAGAATGAATGAAATTGTCAGATCTCTGTCAAAAAGTGGTTTATAAACGAGGGAAAATAACGTTAATTTGTCGCTTTGTACTGTAAATCATAGGACTTGCTAATTCATGCAAAAAAATGTAAATCATAGTACGAAAAGTATAGTAGGGTGTAAAAATAAATAAATAAATAAATCCACTAACAGAAACCAAAGGTGTCATCATAGCTGGTAACTTTTGACATGAATGTGCTAATGAGAAAGACCTAGATATAAAAGTTGAGTGAGGTGGTAGATGAGTGAATGCAGGAGAGTGGACTGGAACAAAGAACAGGTGGAATGGCTCTCCAGACAAAAAGGATCAACATGTAAAGAATGACAGGAAACTACATGGACTAAAGCAGAACATTTACACCAGATGATTTTATAAAATATGAAGACGACTAACTGCAACCAAAATCCTAAACCTGGGAGAGAAACAGACTAAAAATCATAGAAGATCAAAACGCAAGACAAAGAAAGAAAAAGGCTGGTTAATTTTTTCTACAGTGTTGTTGTTGGTAAGCTGACAGGATTTAGCTCAACACCTCACAAACCTCTCAACTACAGACTCCAGTCTGCAATACTTCAAGCTTGTTCTGTAAATTTGTGATCTGCAGTGTGAGTTGTTTTACTGAATGGATTTTATTAATGTGTATCTGTAAGAAAGTGTGGCATTTGTTTAATAAAACAATTCAGTTGTTCAAATTTGACTAAAAATCATCTAACATAGTAAAAGGTTGTGTTGTGTTTCAGTATTCACATGACAGTATTCACTCTTTTGCAACTTACACACACCCACCCACCCACACACACATTAATTATACAGATAGAGCACTTAATTAGAAGATGGATAATTTCACAAGTGTTAAGAATACAGTGTTTACAAAATCCTGTTTAATTTGAGTGAAATCATAGCAATTTATTCCAAAATTATCCTTTCGATTTGATATGTCTACATGTTAAGTGAAAACTAAAAGTGTGGAAATTGCCTTTCTTCACCATGAATGGCCAATTTGATTATAGCTTGATTTGAACGAGCCGTTTTCATCTTTTGTGAAACGTTAAGGTGAGCTCAGTTAATTACAGTTCACCTTATAATGCTGCTGACAATATTCATTTTTTTGTGTGTTGTAAGTACCATATTTTCCAGACTACAAGTCGCTCCGGAGTATAGGTCGCGTCAGTCAAAAAAACGCTTCATGAAGAGGAAAAAACATGTCACATTTATTTATAAGTGCATCTGACAAAGTGCAAGAACAGACATTTAATAAAAAATAACACAGAACGTACCTGGGATCCTGAACAGGCTTAATTAACATAACAAGCCAACGAGTCCAACAAGAAAGTTACCGGTCAATTCACCAATCTCATTCCACATCACTTTTGGGGGCATTTTACTTGTGTTAAGTTTTTCTCAGTTGTCTCTAAGTGAATGTTTTTTGGGGGGTGGGGTTAGCAGTAGAGGAACAAAAGAACCCTCTCGCCACTGCAAATGGCAATGTTTACTCTCTGGTTCATGTCAGTAATGAGCATTTGACATGTCAGTCAAAAAATGTGTCATGAATAGGGGAAAATAAACATATAAGTCGCAGGACGGGCCCAACTATGAAAAAAAGTGTGACTTATAGTACGAAAAATATGGTAATGAGTTGTGCCTTTTCTAAATACAGTATGTGTATAAAAAGAGGCATTGTGCAATTAATGCACCAAGCATCCCAAAATTATGACTTATGTTCCAAACAGCTTGAGGGGAAGACAGGACATTAGTTCTGTGAGTTAAACTCCAGTCCATATTGGTGTGAAGACATTCCATGGGATGTCAGATGAGCTTGTGTCCCAAGAGCTGCCCTTAGAAGAAAAGTTGTGAAAAGTGCGCAAAACCCACTGCTAGACGTTTAGAGAAGTGTATGGGCTACTACACATGCTGGAAACACACGATGGTTGCAGCCCACTCCTGCTTCTTCAAAGGAGATGTCCGATTTTGACTGGCTCTCATTTACCGCAGCCTTGGGCGATCAACACCACCAACACAGTCCCTCTACCCCCACAACTGATCTGTTTTCCTTCCACACTTCCTATTTACCCACCATTTTCTCTGTTTACTCCTTTTATTTCTGTGTTGTCACTTTTGATTCTCCTTTCAGTTAAACCCTTTAGAAAGACACCCCCAAGTCTTATAGAAGCAATGTCATGAAATGTTATTTTCTTGTTGCTCTTTCTTACTTATGGGTTCTGCCATCTGCTGTACATCTAGTAAAAACATATCTAGGTCCCTAAAGTCTGATTATCAACATGACAACCATACACTCACCTTATTATAATCACATTATATTTAAAAAAAAAAAAAAAAAAAAAATCCTGGCTGGTTAGCTCAACTGTCTTATTATCATCTCAAAGTTGGATTTTACTTCAGTTTAGTTTGCATAAGTTGTTTACCAGCACTATCTGAAGTCATAGGTGTAGTCAATTACAGTATTTTTTGGACTATAAGGCTCACTTAAAATCTTTTAATTTTCTCAAAAATCGACAGCGAGCCTTATAATCCGGTGCACCTTACGTATGAAAACAGCCCCGTTCATTGATATTGCACCTTATGAGTCTGGCTGAGCTGATGTGATGGACTTGCGACCTGTCAAGGGTCCCTTGCCTCTTGCACAGTGATTGCTGGACATGGGCACCGGCGATCCTTGCGACCCAAAAAGGAAAAAGCGGGTAAAGGTAATGGATGGATGGAGTCTGGATGATACACCATTAATTTGTCATTTAGAAAATGTGAAATTGTCATCATGTCAGTAATTATGCAATCAGTGGCCACAATTTCATCATTCTGGGGCCTTATCTGGCAAATATGTCGAGTGCCAAATGAACTGGCAAGCACAGTGAGCAAAAAGCTACAACAGACATGTTTAAAAAAAAAGAACATTTGATTAAGGAGTTATAGGTTTTAATTCAACCTTTATTTATACAGGCTAGCCTCACTGAGCCACGGGGACTTGTTTGCAAGAGGAACTTGTTCCAGACAGAACATAACAGGTTTTACTCAGTGCTTTGGTTGCCTTGCTCAACTATCTACAGGTAGTCCCCGAATTACGAACGTGTTCCGTTCCTACGTTCGTAACTCAATTTGCCGTAGGTTGGAGCGCCCTCCCCACATGGCGGCCGTAACTCCGGATTTTCGGCCGTAACTCGAAACCACATGGTGAACGGTAACGGCATTTTAAACACTTTTTTTTTTTCCAATGTAACACAACAGCGTACTTAGAACGCCGTTTAGCTGTATTTCAAGCAGTTAGCTAACAAAATGTCCCCCCAAAAAATCGAAAAAACAAAACAAAATGCTGCATAAAAAAGACAACATAAGGTGTGATGACGTCACTGGGAGCGGCGCCGTAAGTCTGAAATGCCATAAGTCGATGGCGCCGTAAGTCGAGGACCGCCTGTACTATACATTTGAGATGCAGGAACCATCTTCAACCTAACATTAATGTCAATGATAGTCAAGAAATTATTCAAAAATTGTTAATTGTTTTACAAAATTTAACTGCAGAAGTAAATGGTAGGAAATACGTTCTTACGTCAGCTCGTTTTTTTTTTTAAGTGCTGGTTTAGGCAAATTCTGCACATGTTCCCGTCAAGGTTCAGATTCAACCTGTGCCTGCAGATACACAACAGTCACATTTAGTATAATTTGTATTTTCAGGATAAAATGGGGCCAGCTACAAAAGAAAATCAGAACAAAACTCCCTAATGAACAAAATCCTTTTTCCATGTAACCTTGAGAAGCATTTCAGTGCTAGTCCCACTCACTCGTTCCGCTTGCCAGGGACTTTTGAGAATGCTGATTGCAGGTCATTCTCTGTGTGCATCACACCACCTTGTTTTCCTTTTTCACTCTGTCCTCCATCTTGCACCTCCTCAGTCGGCTGCTGTAATGACTCAATTTCCCCTCTGGCATTCCTTGCCCTCAGGGATCAATAAAGTTAATCTTATGTTGCCTTACCTTATCTCATCCTGGATTCCAGCCTCATTAAGACAGGCGGGAACTTTTGCCATATAGGAGCTGGATAAATGGAGGCCCGGGACAAACAAAATGAGCCCAAGGCAATAGATCTAGTGTTAGCAGTGAAGGTATGTTTTAATAATTCTAGATCTGAGATTGGTGCAGGTCGCATTTTTGCCATTTTTAAGGTTTGTGTCATTTCAGAAGGGGGCTTTCAGTCTGTATAACCCAGCTTGTTATCTGTTAAACAGTATCTGATAGTAGTAGAAGATATGCCAAAGGCATTCACCTAAAATCAAGTTTATATGAGAAATATGTCTTTGTCACAAGTGTATCTCAGAGCAACCAAAATGCATTTAGAGGTTTTTCTACAGCATCAGACTAAACTGTCATATCAGAACAGAAGCTAAAACACAGCTAGTTATTGGTAAAAATGTAAACTATTATTCAGTCTTAAAAAAAAAAAAAAAACTATATATTTTTTAATATGTGCCTGGATTTCAGCTGCTGGAAGATCTTTAAGGTTTTTAGACACATGTTTGTTTTCTATGGATTTTATTGCTCTTTTGGTCAACATGAATTCCACCAATAAACCACAATGAGTTGGATGTTGGACTTTTATTTTTATTATTTTGTAATATATATATTGTGTGTATTTTGAATAAATTACATACCATTTCCTGCATTCTGGTGAATTTTAACGGATTGTTAAACATCATTGTTTACATACATAAGTATGGTAAACATTCAATTCAATAACTATTTTGGAGAGCTCAGCACAACGAGAAGTAGCGCTAAGCTAGTGGCGTGCAGCACAGATGCCCTAGCTAAGAAGTTATAAACGAAGCACTCCGCTTTACATTATACAATCTAAATAACACTTTGTACAAAATCAGTTAGTGTAAACTGATCTAAAACTAAAACTTTTGCAACCAGAAGTTGCAACTTGGCAATATCTACATACAAAGTACACAAAACAAAGCACTACTATCTAACCTTTAATATAACCACTAAACATACAATGTAATTATGACAGAAAATGGAGGATTTACTTGCAGTTACCTTCGTACAGATGAACATGTGGTACTTCCTGTTTATCACTGTTGTATTCAGCTGCTCGTGAGGTCAGATGCTGGGCTTTATTCATCTTTTACATTTTCCCAGACTCAATTAGGATTTGGAAATGGAATAAACTGTATTCCACCCTCTAAAGCAGCTATTCAACTTAATTGCTCCGGGGACCACAGTTACTGAAAGCCAGCAGCTAAGTCATTATGTAAATAAACCAAGAATTACAATGATATGTTACCTTTGAATTTTGTTTTGTTGCATTGAATCATAAATGCAATAAACATAACCCAAACTATTTTTCAGTGGTGCAGAGTTCAAATTTAGGGGTGCTTGAGCACCCTCAAAAAGAGGCTAAAATCGACACAGTCTGTCTGATCTTGAGGAGAAGAACATCCACCCACACACACACGCACCCACACAAATATGCATGCACCCACACATTCATACAAAGTACTTTTGTTTTTGTTGAGTAAATTATTTCCCACAATGCAACATTTACTTTTAACATGAAGCCATATATCAATCAACATAGTGAAACCGTGTTCAGGGCAGCATGTGTATCAAACCACCATCAAGCCACCATTCCTTCATAGACAAGCAGGATTTAGTCCAGTGTAGAAGCCAGTAAATTATATATCTACGTCATTATTTATGTGCAGTATATTCTTTGTAAGGATTTGATAAAAGAGTGAGTGCTCATTTCCAGTTGTTCCCTCTATGATCAGTGTCTTTTTACCATTTGACCTTGTTCCTTTTGGCTGAACTCTACCATCACAGGCTAATTAACCTCCTGCAGCACACACAGTTGCATATTTCCACACACACACACATGTGCACACGCCACGCGCAATGCATCTGTGAATAATCTCATCAGCATGATTGCTGTCTTTTGGGTGCAAAGCCTGGGCAGCGCTTCTCAGGTCAGACAAACCTTGCCCTGCTGTCTTGGTGCAGAGTCAAGCAGCCTAATCTCCCACCTCCAGCTTCCCATGCAAAGTCAACACTGGCTGCCTCCTTCATTTACCTTGTTAGCTAACTGACAGTGTGCTGTCTGGTCTGCAGCTTAAAGGCTTTAATGAGCAGAGGGCCTCGTTAGCAACGTGCAGATAGCTGGAAACAAATGGGCTTGTTAAGTCCAGGCCATGCATATTCCTAATTAGCCATTTGCAGTGTGTTTGATAGTATAAACCTTCTGAAGAAAGAAAGTGTATTTCATAAAACATGAAACATCAACTCTTGAGAGATCCCTTCCTGGCTGGTCAGAAGACTTTACCTTTTTTTTTATCTTTTATTTATGCTGGATGATTTCCATAAAAGGCAGCCTCTAATTTACAGAAACGTCCTCATCGTTTGAGTAAATGGTTAATTACTTAATGACTCAAAACTAGTGAGAGCTGCGGAAAAGTTTTAGATCCCTCAAGAACAGTCAGGGGAATGACCATCATCAAAATAATAATAATAATAATAATATCAGTTTTTAATCAATTAAATATCAAACTTACATTCCAACTTGTAAATAATCGGCGATATATTTATCTGTACACCATAGGTTGTACAATATTACCCTTTGGAGATTTAAAATGGATCACTTATGTCAACTAAAACACTATAGCTGTTGTTATTTTTTTATTGTTGTTGTTTATAGAAGAGAAGAGCAACGCTTGCTCTTCTCAAGGGCGGACGTCTCCTCTCGGTCTCCGCTTTGCTTTTGCTCTGTCTTGTCTGTGAAACTGTCTGAGAGCCTCTCTTCTACAAAATCTTCTGAATCATAACTATGGACTTCAATTTGGT
>JARVLU010000528.1:23255885-23273143 GCA_031762415.1 Simpsonichthys santanae | reverse complement strand
GCCCCACTCCCCTCAGGAAGGAGGTTGAGGAGCATTAAGTGTAGAACCACTAGACTGAGGAACATCTTCTACCCTGAGGCTGTTAGACTCATGAACATCTAACCAGAATAATCTGTGAAAAATCACATCATGTTGCCGCTGATCTGTTTCATGCTGCTATGTTCATGCGTGCTCATCTGCTATACAGACTCATGTTCGTGCTGCTGTTTGGAGTAATATTTTTATGCTATTAGGCTTAGTGTATTTTTAATTTATGTTTTTCTCAGTTCATATCTTAGATGTTATTATGGTTTTTCTTTTACATTTTATTGTTGGATGTACAGTAACTGGGACCATGTGAACATAATCTCGTTTCATCACATGCACCACATGTGGTGCGAATGACAATAAAGACTCTCTGACATTAAAGAATGTAAACTTCTTTCTCTTCATACCAGTAGTTACCAATTTTAAGTTCACACAGGTAATTGCAGTACAACTGACACACCCATTACACAATCCCATAACATTTAAGATTTTACTGATAATTTATTTAAAAATGGAAAATACCAGCCAATTAAATTGGTCCTCAACTTTTGTTGTCCCATACTTTTAAATGGATTGCAAAGTGGCAGAATGAAGATGGAAAACCGAGCCGAGGACAAAGAGTGGAAGTAAAGGATGTCCTAAAAGAGACAGCTCACAGACTGCCAATCCCAAAGAGTTTTATTTAATTAGCTTAGAAAGTTTTTGTTTCAAAGTCAGGAGTGTCACCGGGGAACCAAAGTCCAATTCAGACTCCTCCTAACACTCCAGTGTGCCAATTTACGGTCCTAACCTCGGGTCAGGGAGACAGGAGCAAAGAGATGGAGACACACACACACACAAACATGCGCACCAATAGGTTATAGACAAGGTATTCTTGTCCACACACACACAAACACACACACACACACACATACGCCTCTGCTTCCAGCTTCCGTTCTGATTTCATAAAGGTCGGTCCCCATGAGTAGCTGTCTAGGAGATTCAAGTGTCTACTCTGCTCCTCTCAAAACCTTAATCTTATCTTCCCGATCACACACACACACACACACACACACACACATACACACACACACACATGCATGCTCAAACAGTCCCGGTAGAACAGGTCAGCTCATTCCCTGAACAAATCTGTGGCTTTTCTTCTTACCCTCACATCTTATATCTTCTCTCTTTGACTTTGTATATCTGTTTACATCCCTCTCTCCTCTCCTTTATCCTCTCTCTGCCTTTTATTGCCTTATTTCTCTGCTCTTGTCACACTTTGTACTTTTGTACCATTTGGAGTTGAACTTTATACTTTATTACTAACCCCATTATTTATCTTCAGCTATTCAAGAGCTTTTGAATAATATGTTAGACTTTCAAAGAATCAGCTTTCAAAGAAAGAGAAAATGTTCCTCTTGAGATGGACCCCAAGTGGATTTTATCAGTGTTGTAAGTTGCTGATCAACAAAAAAAAAAAAGACAATAATAGTTGTATTTTGTAGAGCATGAATAATTTATTAAAGAAAAACCAGACAAAGTGCATTTTCTAAATTGTTTATGCATATATGCTCATTTAAAGGAAACAGGGCTATGCTTTATGTTGCATATACAAAAACATGTTAGATTATGCCACCCTTTAAAAAAATATTTTTTCATCCATTTTTCTCTCATTTGTAATTTTAACATACATTTGGTGATGTTTAAATCTATTGCTTGGTATTTTCCACTACATTACCCTTGAGATGGGGTAGAGGTAGGTAGGGCAGCTGACTGGGGAACAGAAAGTCATGGTTCGACTCTCCGCCATTCCTGCATGTTGTGATGTCACTGAGCAAGACACCCAATTCCCAATTGCTTCCTGTGTGCTTACATAGCTGCCACTGTTCCACCTGGGTGTATCTCAGGTGTGATGGATTAAATGCAAAGAACCAATTGCGTCATTGCGAGAGAACATAGCACTTTGCTTACTTTCCATATTTTTCGTCATATAAGTAACAACTTTTTGCATAAGTTTAGGAAGTTCTGTGACTTCTACACGGAACCAACTAAGATAATTTTTTTCTCCAAATGTATAACCCAATTTTTGGCTGAGATCTGACGATTTCATTCATTCTGACATGGAAAATAGTGAACACTACCATTTGCAGCTGCTAGAGGGCCCGCAAGCATTATGGCAAGCCAAGTGTCTCATTAATAGGTAAAAGTGACTATTACTGAGACACTTGGTTTGCCATACTAAGCCACCTTTGTCTCGATACTGAACACCTGGTGCAAACGTTAAATAAGCTGCATTTTGCCACCCAGGAGAAATGCAGCTGATTTGACTACTAGAGTGCATTTATTAAGGAAAAAAGTTTAACTAAGACACATCTTTACTTTAATGTCGAGCAAACAAATAATTGTTTTTAGGTGTTATTCTTGTTAAATGTTCGAAGAAATAACAGCGAGTCCTCCCTCGGCACACTCTTGCAGCCACAAATCAATTTTGAAATACAGCTGTTTTGACAATTAAAGTGCATTTATTAAGGAAAAGTTAAACAGAGACGCATCTTTGCTATAATGTCGAGCAACTAAATCATTGTTTTTAAGTGTTAATCTTGTTAAAGTCCTCCTGTGCATGGTCCCGCGGCCACCATTTGGAAGCCAATCGATTTTTGGCACAACACCGGCCCACGTTTCTGGGTGGTCACCAGTGACAGATAATAAATGCGACTTATATGGCAAAGTGACTTATTTAGTTTTTTTTCCCACTTTATAAGACATATTTGGATTGATGCGACTTATACGGCAGTCCAACATGTATGGCGGAAAGTATGGTACTTACTTGAAGTTTCCATTCATGAAACAATCAGGTAACTTCCTCAAGCACAGCTGCAGAATCTAATGTGAATCAATAAAACAGCCCTGCAGTAAATACAAGCTAGAAACAGAAAGACAGGGTTTAAACTTTTATTACCTCAACAATATAATATATATGTTGCCAGTTAAACACCAAGAACTTAGAAGCCTTAGTGAAAACATATTGTGAGTTATTCTCATTAAGACAAAATATATAAGAAGCATACCCGATTTCAAAACTTCCATTTTATTTACTCACGTTTACTTTCCAGATCACAGGGTTACTGTCATCTATCTCCAGTGGTCATTGTGGTTCACTTTAAACAAGTTGCAAGTCCTCTACAGGGACAAGCAACCATTCACACTCTCACTCGCACCTAGGGACAATTTAGAGCTGACAATTAACCCAACACGCACGTTTTTTGGTCTGTGGGAGGAAATCGAAGTACAGTACTTAAAGAAAGCCCATGCACGTGAGAGAGAATATGTAAATTCTACACAGAGAAGCCAGGAGGCAAACCTGCGACCTTCTCGCTGTGAGGTAACGGCTCTAACAAATGTGCTGTATTTCAAGAAGCCACTTCTATGGTCATTACTTGTAAATGTAACCTAAAATATGCCGGAGAGGATAAAAAGTCATGGTTAAGGGAAAAAAAACATACCGACATGTTGAGTTTAATTCACCTACAAAAATTGTGTTGTGTGAGTTAATTAATAAGACATTTGCCAACGTTAAATGTGCTCTCTCTCTCTCTTTCTCTCTCTCCCTCACACACACACAAACACACACACACAAGGTTTTCCTAATCTTCATGCAGGTTGAAGACGGATGCTGCAGCATTATGCTAATGAGCATCTATTCTGTCCAATCACTCGCTTCAGTAGCTGGGAGACAGGCAGAGGACGGGAAATCGAGAGAGAATGATGAAAAAAGAGAAAAAGAGATGGGGGAGGGGTGTGAGTGAGAGTAGATGGATGAAGGAAGAGACACTGTTTTGCAAGGATTTTGTACCCTTTTAAACACTATTATAGAGTTAGCAAAGTAATCATTTTGGAATACAATAATGTGTATATACCTATATAAAAGTAAATATAAATATTCCAATGTCTTGTAATTTTGATGATTATGGCTTACAAACAATAATGATAATTAAAAAAAAAACAAAGGTCAACAGATCAAACAAGTTACTGAACTGTGGCATGTGACTACACAGAATATTAATTTGAAAATTTAATTAAAACAGACGTAACTTTGTCATTTGCCAATAAGGTAGTCGTCATTGAAATGTGTCATACGGTAAATATAACTTGTACTTTTTCTTCTCCTCTTGACCATTTTGGTTTAGATATTTATTTAGTCTGTCATAGCCGTTATGTGAAACTGCCTCTGCATAAAACCGTCCAGATGACCTGACTGAACATTGTTGGATTCATACCTGAATTATTGAGCATGAACTTTGGTGCCTCTGCATAAATACCCTGTGTAATAATGTGTGATGAGGCATCTCAGCTGAACAATCAACTGGTAGGGCTGATATCAAATGGTACTATAAAATGTTCACTTGTGCATGTATGTGTGCCAGCTGTACCTTTTTCTCTGCCTCTCGTTTAGCATACTGCAGCAGCAACGGCTCTCCATGTTTCTGGTAGTACGCTCTCTGGTAGCGGTCTGACAGAGCTGGCTCATTGGGCAGGAAGTTGCTGGCCCACACCTACAATGATGAAAAACGCAAGAAAAAGTTAGAATGGTAATGATCCTACCAAATAAATTTTGTTTAAGTTACTTAAATGCCTTAAAAACAGTATTGGTTTTAGCAGACAGCATACTGGTTTCTTGTGTAAAAAAAAGTTTATGCAAAAACACAAGAATTCGATGTGGCTCATGTTGTAAGCTTCCCTTTCTCACAAGCTCTACTTTCTGCAAGAGAGAGTGTGTGTGTAAATTGCAGCCTCACATCTAGAAAAGCAGAGCACAAAAGTATGACATAAATAATACATAGTGACAATCACCATGTTTTATGTTTGGCTAATCAAATATAGCAGACAAGGAACCTGCACATTTAAATAATGTGTGCGTTTCTGCAGAATGCTTAGCATGTTCCTGAAATAGTCAATGAATGAGTGAAAAACAATATACAAAAGGCAGAAAATATTATGAAGAAGCTTCATTATTAACCTGAGCTGCAGTACATGCATTCAATGCAAACAACTTGTTTCAGTGCAACCATTCGGGGGCTTAATACCTTAAAGCTAGCTGTCCACTGTCATTTGGAGACATTAGCACTCATACATGCAGACCCACCAGGGCATGTCTAAAAAATTTCAGGGCTAAAGAACGTGTGTGAAAGCAGCCTATGTCTCGGTTAATAAATGCTTAACAGATGGCAAAAATCACTGCGGTTCAAAACACCTCCTGTGGAAGGGATTTTAGATTCTTGCTGTCTACAAATCTTATCTCAACAGTTTGAAAAACCAAAGCAAGTTTACAATTTTGAAGATTAAATTTTACAAGTATATCCATTGAACAAAGATTTTTTTTAACCCTTACAACTAACATGTTATATTTTAGATTATAGCTATTTTTAGAATAAAGATAAAATAAATTACTTCAAACATGCGGTTTTCAACAACCGTGCTTCATCTTGATGTTAGTCATGGAGTTCCTCAGGGTTCAGTGCTTAGAACAGTACTCTTTACCTTATACTGTACATGTTATTAAACAGCGTGGGATAAATTTTCATTGTTATGCTGATGATACACTGTTATAGTTGTCCAGTTATTTAGACTACAAGCATGTCTTAAAGACATAAAAACCTGGATGACCCTTAATTTTGTGCTTTTGAACACGGACAAGATTGAGATTTTGGTTTTTGGACCTGAGCATTTTAGGATTTTTTTTTTTTCAGTCTTTTGCTCTCCTTGGATGGCATTAGTCTGGCCTCCAGTTCTAATGTTAAAAATCTTGGCGTTATTTTTGATCAGGACATGTCTTTTATCACCCACATTACAAACATTACTAGAACCGCCTTCTTCCACCTGCGTAACATCGCTAGAATTAGAAACATCTAAAAGTGATGCAGAAAACTGGTTCATATTTGTCACGTCTAGACTGGACTGTTGCAGTGGTTTGTTATCTGGGTGTCCAAATACTTATTTAAAAAGTATTAAGTTAATTCAAAATGCTGCTGCCAGAGACTCAATGGGAGTTAGCAGGAACTACCATATTTCTCATATATTTGAATTCAAAATCTTACTTCTACCCTACAACGCCCTCAACAACCTAGCTCCATCTTCTAGTCCAGATCTTGAGTAATTTCATTCCTCCTCATGTACCACATGTGACACAAATGACAATAAAGAACCTTGAACCTTGACTTGGCGTTACATAAATAAACTGAATTGAATTGAATGTGCGCCTGGACTACTTGCTGTTTGTCTGTATCACTTTTCTGTCCTCCCCAGCATCAATAAACTGGGCAGATGTTCACCCATACTTAGCATGGTTCTGCTGGAGGTTTCTCCCTGTTCAAAGGTAGTTGCCCTTTCCACTGTCGCTGACACGCTGCTCCTAATGGAAGATTGTGCTGAAGGGAAGAGTCAACAGAATTTTCTGGCTTCCTTAGACGACCTTTCTACCAATTTGCATTTCATAATGCAGCATATGTGATTGTATTGTACTATAATTGGACTGGATTGGCTGTAACTGAATTTGAATCTGACTTGAATGGACTTATTAGCTTTGCTGGATAGTTCCTTGAAATGACTAAATGTTTTGACAAGGTCTCCTCACTTCTTGTTTGCTATAGACATTCATTCTGCATCTTTTACTCATCTCATGCAGTCCATGTTTTAATGGGTAACATCATCATGTTTAAATCTACATTTACTACAAGAAATTACAATAAAATATCACATTTACTCACAAATTGTATTGTTAAAAAAAAAAACACTGTCTGCAATAAGAAAACTGAATTTTGGCTTATGTTTATGATGTCAGTTCAGTACACTAATCCTTGAGGACAAAGAAAAACATAATGTTGTCTAAATTATGTTTCTAACTGTGATAATGGCTCTAAAACAAATGACAAGCTTAAATCAGCTTTACTGATTGCTATCCGAAACAAACGCAATGTTCAAGCATTGCTCTCATCAGTCGCCAACTGCTACTCCTCGTCAGACTCTGCTCACCTTAAATGAGATGCTGGTGCATTTTTATGTGAATGCTTATGAAGCATTCACACAACTGCGATTCATTTTTTGTCATATTTCACGTCTCACAGCTTTTCAAACTATTTCAACAAATCATACACCAAAACATTCAGCTCTTTCAGGATGATCCTGCTATGATTTTTGGTATTGGTGCAACTTTAGCTTTTTGAAACATTTAGCGTTTTCTGCCATTTTTTCCTCATAGAAAATGAATTGAGCTCATTTTACAGTCTTCAACTCTTTAGATCTGTTTATAATCGTTTACTGCTCCTTTCACATTTTGTTTTGGTCAGCTTCTTTCAGCTTTCTTGTACAAATTTAAACATTTTTTCAGCTACTTTCAGCTAATTTCAGCAGTTTTTTTTTTTTTTTCAAATGTTTTGTGCTCCTTTCAGATTCTTTCTGCTAACGACAACATTTTTTTCTGCTTCTTCTAACTTATTTCTGCTAATTTTAGCTTGTTGTGGTCTGTTCAGCTTAGTTCTTCAAGTTTCAGCTTCTTCTGCTATTTCAGCTACTATTTAGTGATTTTTATGCAAATGTTTAGCCTTTTCAGCTAATTCTGCATTTTTGCACTCAGTTCTATTTTTTTTTTTTTTTTCTTGCCTAATTAAGCTGCACACTTCCTTCTGGTAGTTTAAACATCTTTCTGCCTTTTCAGCTACTCTTCAGCTGTTTTTTTTCCTCTAATTTCCACATTTTTCTTTCTGCCTTCTTGTGTTAATTTAATTTAAGCTTGTTCTGCCTTATCAGATAGCTTTTTAGCATTTTTTTTAGCTTATTTCAACTGTTTTCTGATAAATTCAAGTTTTTCATGTTTGTTTGTATTTTCCCCCTTCTACTTTCAGCCTAATTAACTTCCTTGTGGTAACTTAAGCTTAATATGATCAGTCAGCGTTTTTTCAGCTAGTTTCAGCTTTATCAGATTTTTCAGCTACGATTTAGCTGTTTTTATGCTAATTTTAGCTTTAACAGCCAGTTCCACCTTTTTGGAGCAGATTCAGGCTATTTCCCTTTCCTTCTGGTAGTTTAAGGTTCATTCTGTCTTTTTAGCTAATTTTCAGTTATTTATTTTTGCTAATTTAAACTTTTTTTTGTTGTTAATTTCCTGTTTTGTGCTATTTTATTCTAATTCAAACCTAATTCAACAAATATGTTCTTTCTGATTTCTTCTGCTAATTTAGGCTTGTTCTTCCATTTCAACTTCAATTCAGCATGTTTACTCTAATTTCAGTTGTTTTTTTCAGCAAGTTCTTCAGCAACAAGTATTTACAATGCATTTTCTGCAGGAAATGCAATTTATCTAGTTATTTATTTATTTATTTATTTTACAATTGTGAAAGGGAGCACCCATGGAGAAAGTTAAGCCCAATGCTTTAAAAAATATGAGCTACAGCTACTGTATTAAAACATGTCTCTGTTACTCGCAGACAGCACCAGTTTGACTTTAAGTCTAGTTATGGAGGATTCTTTAAACCTCATATTGCATTTCTACTGCTTTTCAGAAACCTTTTTATGGGCAACAATGAACATAACGACAGACATTTGTATTACCCGGGTTTGCGCTTTATGGCATTTTAATGGCTATTAAAGTAGACAGGCAGCACAAAACCAGCTCCAAGGTTTAACTAAAGACTCATGGCTATAAGATAAATCAGAGCACGAGATAATAGTTTTTGAATAGAATGTACTTGGATTTGTTCAAATTAGAATGCACGCTTATGTGTTCATGCATATGCAAAGAGGCAAGAAGCAGAAAAGAAGTATGCAAAGTGGTATAGAGTCACATTCTCATGAGTGAAGACTTCCTCAGAATATTGATGTGTTTTGTCTACAGTAACTTTGTTTCTCATATTCTTCAGTCCAGCATTTTTATATATTTTTCCCAATATTTGCCTTAATTTTGAGGTCCTTTGTGATACAATGTCGCTGAAAACAATCCAATTATATCGTCTGCTGTTTTGCAAGTGTACCATCACATCATGAGTTGTGTAGTAATCAGAGGCATTCTCTGGTCCTATAAGCAGAACTGCTTCACACTCAATGGCAAATTGTTTTCTGATTAAGCAATCCTCATCTTTTTTTTTTTTTTTTTTTTTTTTTACCCAGAAGCCAATAGATTTAATGTCTTCCTACAGGGAACAATAAGTGTATGAGTGAAATTCTAAATGAGTTGTCTTGATCATCAGAAGCTTGCTTTGAGCTCTTGTGTTGGTGGCGGGGGCAGCTGGAGTCCTGCTAGTTTTAGCCTGCAGGATGCAGTGCACCGTGTTGTCCTGGGTTTACAATAATGAACAAGACTTAATATGTATACAAAGCAAATTCGATTATGAAATATGTGTAGGAAGCTGACTATTCTTAATGATTCCTGGCACATTATTCTCTGCCTTTAGATGTTGCCCACAATTACTGTCATAGATATAAAAAAAAAAAGAGAGAACAGATTAATGTGTTCTTGCTAAAGGCGGCTTTATTCAGCATGAAACTGAAAAGACCAAGACAGAGACGTGGTTTTTGTGTATATTAAATGTGATAGCCTTGTTCTTCTAAAAGTCTCCAGGCATGCATAAAACAATGCATGAGCACAAGCACAATGCGTCAGGACTATACTTGTAGCTACGAATTTATTTGCACTCATGTCTTTGTATGCACTAATCTACCATCGACCTATCAGCAGCAATAATCATTGCCTGCTGCCAAAAGACAAAGGCAGATGATTATTTTTTTGGCTCGTATCTCTGTGTCTTTTACAA
Organism: Simpsonichthys santanae; assembly: GCA_031762415.1. Lineage (NCBI taxonomy): Eukaryota > Metazoa > Chordata > Actinopteri > Cyprinodontiformes > Rivulidae > Simpsonichthys > Simpsonichthys santanae. The sequence goes on along the minus strand of JARVLU010000528.1, from coordinate 23,263,331 downwards.
AAACATTTCATGAACGACTGAACAAAATTTTAATAAAACTTGCTTTAGTTTGCAGTGGATGTGTACCTAGAAGTCACATAACACATTTAAGGTTCGACCAAACTGGTTGCAACTTGGTCATTTGTCAATGTTAAGATGATCTTAGTCTGAATTTAATGATGCAAACAAATTATGGCAATAGCCCACAACAGAGAAATAATAAATATGCAGGTGCATCTAAAAAAATTGGAATATTGTGAAAATGTTATTTTTTTGTCAATAAATTCAAAAATTGAAACTCATATTATATGCATTACACACAAAGTGAAATATTTTTAAGACTTTATTTCTTGTCATTTTAATAGTTACTACTTACAAATAATAATAATAATAATAATAAAAATAAAAAATAAAAATGTTGTGTCTGAAAATTAGAAAAATTTGAAGAATTTCATTATTTTAAACTCCTGGTCCTGATCAGCTGAGTAACTCATAGCCGAGCTACAAATGTCTCTTTCCTCCCGTCGAGCCACTCCTGAACCAGAGACGGCGTCAGAAGTGTCTTACCTGCTGAGGACATAAAGAACTGGACTGTTGCTCAGTGGTCCATTGTCCTGAAAGTTCATTTTGCATGTAATTTAAAAACCAAGGTCCCAGAGTCTGGAGGAGTGGAGAGGTTGAAGTCCAGAGTGAAGTTTTCAAAGTCAGTAATGAATGAATGAATGAATGAATGAATGAATGAATGAATGAATTAAGCTTTATTTGTCATTGTCTCAAGTAAAACAAAATTCAGAGCCTCTCCCAAGGTGCCTGTACAGGAGTTCGTTTGGTGTAGCTCGGAAAAGTTATTATATTTGACAGATATCCCACCACCATCAGTCTGTTCACTTAGATGTTGCTCCTGAATAGAGAACAGAAGTTAAATGCAGCTCTTCACCGAAAACTGTGCATCATGATGGCTACTGAAGTTAAAAAAAAAGGAAATTACTATTCCAGAGGCATACGTTTTCCTTCCTCCTCTCTGATCCTGTGAGACCAAAGTTATCAGAAGCCTTGCCGCCTCCATAACACGATTAACATTTTTTGTTCGTTATTCTTCAAAGTTTTAGATCAGTGCTTCCAAGGTTTTGGCCTGGAGGGGTTGCACTGCTGTACAAATACATGTAAAGCACTCTTTTCTTGGACGTTCATGGTACAAAGAAAAATATTAAAGAAACAATTAAAAGGGGAGGTAAAAAAAAAAAAACAACAGAAAATTAACTTTTTCTAAGCTCCATCAAAAGGCTATCCTAAAACAAACACCTTTTCTATCACGATTAGACGCGTTCTAACAAGACGTTGACATCACCTGAGATGTAAAGACTTTGATTCACCAGAAAAAGGCTCAGTTTGGAGTTACAGTACAGTATTATACTGCAGCTTCATTGTTCTTTAGGTCATATAGTGCCATCTGTTGGCTACTTATACAGTAAAAAAAGTGAAGAGCACACACCTGTTTATTAGGCTGTTGGTTTTACCCTTTTTGTTTTGAACCAAATATACTGTATATTTAATTTTCTGGAATTATAAGTCCAATTTTAATCAGTGCAAATTATATATAATCCTATCAGTGCCGGCCCAAGCCTCCAAGGGGCCCCAAGCGAAATTTGGTTTGGGGCCCTCTATCTCTGCTAATAATGTGGATTACTGCACTCAACAGTCAGATGATCAGATCATTCACTCACCTAACATAAACTCCCTGTTTACATTATCCTATTTGTATATTTCAGTGGTACTAAAAGTAACACACACACACAAAAATAAAAATAAAATAAAATAAAAAATAAAAAATACCAGTATGCAATGTATTTTACAGCAAAAGTGTCATCTGGTTTATTGTATTTGGTTCCAAAGAACTGCAACAGTAATGTGCAAAATAATTTGTAGTGCAACAAACAGATTAATTACTTAGATGCATAAAAATAAATTAAATTGTGCCAAAACAGACAAAATAACATAAAAAAAATATCAAGGAAATACTTAAATATTGTAAATTACCAATTCATTGAAACTAGGGCTGTGCCAAATCATATCAATCACGATAATACAGGTTTAAAAAAATTAATTAATTAATTTAAAAAAAACTTGCCCGGGAAAATAAATCATGATATGCTAATTTCATGACGTAACTACATCAGCATTTTCCCTACATTATACAAGCGGTGCATAAAAAATAAAAAAAAAACACTTAGGGCCTAGTGGCCCTGGGGCCCTAAGCAGCCACTGAGTTTGCTTATGCCTTGGGCCGGCCATGAACAAGTTCCCTCATAAAGCAGACTGTTCTTAAATAAACTCAAAATTATAATTTGTTTTTTTTCTATACCTGTATTTCTGGTTGTTATCTGATAGCCAGCCTAATTCCCTCTTCTGACTGTTCCATCAATATTGCTCTTTAAAATTCAGCATTTTACTTTCTTTCTGTACTGTAGTTTTTTATTTTATTTTATTTTATTTTATATCACACTGATGTGACGGTTTGACTGGAAATCTCTTTCCCGCACTCTCTCGGAGTTGTTAGTCTTGCCAAAAATCCCCTTACCGAAGAAGAAAACATGAAGACGAGAAAACATCCGAGCTGCAATATTGGTGTGACTGTGAATAATAATGTTGTTACACGTGATGTGACAAAAGCCCACAGTTGCATCTGATATGTGGATGAAGAGTCAATTAACAGCTTGAATGCTGAAACTTTCCTGGCTCAGCTGCACGTGTGCTTTCAACACGTTTCAAAATCTTTGTCAGAACGTGAAAGGAAAGCGTCTCAGATGTGCAAATTGAGTCTGTTTGAAAGATAGTATCATGGAAGCGTGGAATAAAAGTCTATTTTTTTTCCTTTTTATTTTAAGCTGCAGTTTGAAAGCTTGTGCTTACAATTTCATATCAGTGTCAGTGGGAAGAGATTTATTTTACCTATGAAGAAGAAATCAGTCAAAAACGTGCAGAAAACTGTTGTAAAGCTGAAGTGAAAGTGTTAACTTGTCATCAAGATATATTGTGAGATTTTGCAAAAGGTTATTGCAATAGATTTGACTGATTCTCAGCTGCTACCACACTAAATTTTAGCTCAGTGTCTAAAAAACTGACTGTATTAAAGTTATTTTTGTGTCTGTTGAGAATGATTACCTGAGTCGGCCATCTTAAACTGGGTCGACTTCAGATGAAAATGAGTTTTAGATGTACAGTCAACAAGTACGTTTTGAGATTTTTATGAAAATAAATTCAGTCAATCAGATATTTTGCTAACAGACAAGGTTGACTCCAAAAGTTACTACCAATGGTTTAAATAAATATGTTGTGCAATGTGTCAATATCAGAGTGTGTTGTAAGCTAAACATAGCTACTTTCATTCATTCTGACTGAAAAAAATAAAAATAAAAATAAGCAGTACCAATTTCAGCCACTTGATGGCAGTAGAGTAGTAGTAGCAGTATGGCATGCCGTTGTATCATGTAACTGTAAACGTGGCTGTAATGACAAATTCAAAAAAGTTCAAGACTAAAAACAACTGGACTTTATTCATTATACAGTACTTTATACTTTTTTGTGTTTTTCTTGAACTTTTTTTGAATTTACTATGTCCTGGATGACTGAGAATCTTAACCAGCTTTTAATGATATAAACGGTTTGCCACAGTTTCCCACCTTGGTTCTGCTCACTGCTTGGACCGACCGTCGATCCAGCTGCACCTCCCCGACAAAATGCAGCTAATTTAACCATTTAAATGCATTTATTAAACAACTGCTACACTGAGACACACCTTTGCTATAATTTCGAGCAAACAACTGTTTAGGTGTTTATCTTGTTAAATTTGTACAGTGACTTGTCGCGTGCAGGCGTTTACTTCCGCGTATCAGCTTTTGAAATGCAGCTGATTTGCCCGTCAAAGTGCATTTATTAAGCAAACTTTAGACTGAGACACACCTTTACTATAATTTTGAGCAAATAAATAATTGTTTTTAAGTGTTAATCTTGTTAAATTCTTGTTAAAGTCCTCCCGTACACGCTCCCGCGGCTGCCATTTGGCAACCCATTGATTTTTGGCACAACACCGCCCCACATTTCCAGGTTGTCAGCGGTGACACATAATAGACGCGACGTATACAGCGAAGCGACATATTTATGGATTTTTTTTGTCACTTTATTAGACAAATATGGACTGATGCAACTTATAGGGTGGAGCGACGTGTACGGCGGAACATACGGTAGCTGTGGTGGCCATCTTGAATGGGGCAGATTTGAAAATCTAATGAGCTATAATAAGATACACAATGATTTTCTTTCTGTAATTAAAAAAAAATAATAATCTAGCAAACATTAATAAGACAGTAGCTAGATCTAGATTATATAGTAGTTATGTGGTGGCGATGTAGCCAAACTCAAATTAATGCCTCGTGCAGGAATGTGTAATTTGTGTGTTTCTTACCTGACAATGAGGATGTGGATTTGAACAGCCCATCACTGCCCCCTTATTCTCAAAGATCTACAAAAACAATGAAGATAAATTATTCCAGGATGTAGGGTTTTATTTTTCAAATTTCCTTTTACTGGTCATTTTCCAGGTGCACATATGTGGTGTTGATAAAAGCATAATGTTAAGGTTCTGGAAAAAAAAAAAAAAAAAAAAAAAAAATCCAAATTATCTCAATTAATGCAGCATTTTCAGCAGTTTTCAGTGATTCAAAAAGCTTTACTTTTCTAGACTAGTGTGCATTTAATAAAACTGTGTTTAAATAAGTACCAAACTTTAAATCAGCATATTATTATTGGAAGACTATAATAAAGTTCTATATCTTATAATCCCTGTAAGCACATTTTTCTTTCCGCTGCAGGTGGTTAAAAATATGAGCTTGCCTAGAAGCATCAAGGATTTACACAATCCAATCCAAAACACATTAAAATAGAAAAAAAAAAAAAAATGGACAGGGATAAAAACTAATCAGCGAGTGACTCAGGAAAAAAAAAAAAAAAAAAAAAAACTGAACATTCTATTAGTTATATTTTCACAGATATTAAGCTAAACCAAACTGAGATCAGCAGTGGAAGAAATTGTTACGAATGAGGAAGTGTGTGTTCTCTACCTGAACCCATGGGTATGTAGCGCCAAGTTTCTCTACAAGCTCCGCCCACTTGTCAATCACTTTGACAACCTCTTGCCTTTTCATTAGAGGGAGGGTGACGTCAGACCAGGGATGGAAACACATAACTTTACTGAAAAAAAAAAAAGTAAAAGTGCAACAATGAAAAGAGAGAGTTAGATATACAGTATTAAATATTAACTATCCATAAGGATGAATAATATAAAACAGAACCAATACACAGCACAGAGTGAATGACTTTTTGCAGTGCTCTGAATGGTGAAACAAAATATTAATCCAGCCTAGAATAATTTATCTTGACATTTCATATACTGTAATGATAAAGCCTGATGGTGGATATTGTGCAAAAGTATTGAGTCATCCCTCTTTTATACATATTTATACATATTCTTCACAAGAGTCAAACGTCCTTGTACTTTTTAAAGTGGTCTGGTTATTATTGTTGTATTAAATATTTTAATTTTCTCTAAAATCGACAGTGAGCCTTATGTGTTAATTCTGGCTGTGCTTACTGACCTCAAACTGATTTTATGTGGTACAACTGAACGATGTTGAGAGTTATTGTGAACAACTTGAATAAAGTTTGACTTATCTGACGGTTTTGTTTCTCTTAATGCGCCTTGTAATCCGAAAAATATGGTATACGATTTACATATAATAATGTGCTATTTTAAATATCCCCTGTGGTTCTTTAAAAAGCAATCCTGAAACTAAATGTGAATAAGTTTTTTTTTTAACTTTATGTTGTGTTACTCTTTTTAGGTGCTTGTCTGAAATCTCAGTTAGACACCGTCTATACCCGTTTTTGTTCGGTTTAGTTTCCTATGAGTTTAATATTTAACAAGATTCTGCAGTGGTTATTATGGATGTGATTAATATTTATTGACCTGCTGCTGACGTCATTAATCTTTTTGGCTTGTTAAGCCGATCCCTGGTTTAAAATTAAATCTCAATGCTGGATTTACCAGGGACCACCTGTCAAATACAGACGCATATCTCAAAACACGAAATGAACTCTTGCATCTTAAATTTAAGAAAATGCAAGTTTGACCATCTGAAATCATGTAATTATTGCATTTTAACCACATAATCAAAATGCAAGCCTTAATGTCTCCTTGTCGAATGTATTAAATCTCTATTGACAATTGGATTCTTCAGGGATGGAGACAGCTAGCGCACGATCAATAATTGAACATGATGTTGGTGTTTATGCTCTGAGCAAAAAATGGCTGTACATATGAATTGTTCATGAGAAAACTTTAACAATAGCTGGGAGCTCTCGACGTGTTTGTTTTAAATTTTGAGTCAAACCCTACAAGCAAAAGAACCAAACTACTGTCACACTCTAAGACTTTTTTTTTAGCTTGAACTTTTTACAAGTCTTTGTTGCACCAACTAAAAGAGATGAAGAGGATCTGAACTGCTAGCGTTGTCGTGTCCGAAGGTCCGGTCCTGGGGTTGTGACAGCACTGACGAAGGTGCACGCAGCAGAAATACAGAAAACTGCACGGAGATTCCAAACACTCCATCTCTTCTTGGGACGTCCATGCATTTATTATACAAAGTTAACGCATCATCAGTTTTTGCACACGTTGCTAAAGATAGAAGAGACCGCTGACATGAGAAAAAGCTGAGATGTTTTTTTTTAAACAAAAAGTTTTTTTTTTTCCACACTTTTTTATTATTATTATTATTTCGGCTGCTCTCTTCCTCAGGGATCACCACGGCAACTAACTCTCACAAAGACGTCGCTATTTTTTTTTTTTTTTCGCCAGATGCCCTATGATGCAACCACAGACCACTGAGCTACCACAGCCCTCTGTGTGGAGCAGAGGCACCCATGGGAGCAGATGGTGTTGGTTAAAGGCCTTGCTCAAGGGCCCAGAGTAGAGAAAATGAGAGTGGAGGTACTGTAAGTGTGGGTGTTTCACTTTTCCCCACACATTCTGACATTGTCATTCTGGGGAGTTGAACTTCTGACCTTTGGATCACAAGCCCACCTTCTCTAACCTGTGCATCACCTTTTGTAAAAAAATAAAAATATAATTATGGGAAAAAAAAAGGACCTGAAAAGTTAATTTGTGGCAGCACGGTGGAGCAGCCAATTGGCAACTCTAAATTGTTCCTAGGTGTGAGGGAGGTTCAACCGGTACAACTTCTTCTGATTAGGGGTTGTCTAATCAAGCTCTATTTAAACACATCCCATAATTAATTAATGCAATAAAAGATTACCTTTTTAAAGGAATTATATTATAGTAAAACAATCTATGGCCAAATCTTTTTGTGCCATTTGGGAGCATACAGTAACTGTAGGGGGGGGGGGGGGGGGGTT
>JARVLU010000528.1:23233814-23252384 GCA_031762415.1 Simpsonichthys santanae | reverse complement strand
TTATTTTTTTTATTTTTTTTACATAGTTTAAACTGACCAGGATCTGGAGCGTCCGGCTGAAGAGCAGGGAAGTCGTTATCAAACACAAACGTACTGTCGTACTCTGGATTAACCTGAAAAATAATATAGAAAAAAAAAAAGGAGATAGACCAAAGGTAATACCAGATACTGTATGTGCCATTTAAATTTGGTAGCTTTACTAAACACAGAAAATTATGTAACATTATCTAAAACGGTATTTATCCTGCATCAAAATTATTGTTTAATGCTACAATTCTACAAAATTTATGAGCAGGAAAATTGCACAACAAAGTATAAAAAAAAATACATCATATCTCTGACAGCACATTTCAAATGATACAAAACAAAAAAAAAAGAGCATTTCAGAAAATAATCTAGTTGAGAAAATGCAAAGTTTTTATTATCCATGCTTTCATTTTCTCCTGAGTCTTCATACCTCTCCGTTTGCTCTTGTGTTCCCAGGACAGAGCGGGTTGAGAGGATCAAACCTGGGGATGTGCTCCTCAGGAGGCTTTTCCACCTGACCAGCCCAGGGTCTCTTCATGCGGTGGGCTGACACCAGGACCCAGCTGTCCCGCAGTGGGTTGTAACGCAGATGCTGGTGTTCTGGCATTTACAAGACATGAAATATCACATGGTTATCAATCAGAGTGTAAAGAATGGTAAGGACAGCTGGTAAAGACTTGCACACAAGGACCAGACTTATCCTCTCAAACAGATGAGCATCATAATAACCCGCCTGCCCGGCAAAATCAAACCGTGTTCATGTTCTTCAAACACAGTTTGCTATTTATTCTTGTGCTGCTTTACTGCAGCCTTGGAAAAACTGCATAAAGCACATTAACTGCAATAAAAAATAGAGCCAAATTGTTTACATATTTAGACAAATAATGTTCTGATTAAAGTCATTAGGAATAATTCAATAATTCTATAAATTCTCACTTCATTGGACCAGTAGAACCATTAGCAGCAGCTGCTGCAGGTTTCAGCCACATCTGTCATTCAAGTCACATGACTTGAGTTGTTGCAAAACACAGGGCTCAACTGATACATTTACAGTAACCTAATAAATACTGTACAATTGAGTGAATAGCGTGAGTACTAGTGTATGGGATATATTAAACATAAACATTGAAAATACAGTATTACTGAATTTATTGCAGCTTTATTGCAGCTAATTTTCAGTGCTCAACAATATTCTAAATGAATTGACTTATTAATAATAATAAAAAAATAAAAATAAAAAAAAAACATACCTCTTGGGTCGAAACCGGCATCGGGGTCCTCGCTCATTCTGACTAGTATTGTTTGTTAACTTCCCAATCAACTGAACCAATGAAACACCAGCTGGTTCTGAACTTTAGCTCAGCTTTACCATCACTGTCGATGCGCACCGTGTGCCCCTTAGCCTACTTCCTGTTTATAGAAAAATGGATGCCAGTTGGAGTCGAAAAGTACTTAGTGTGTGAATCCTCAAAACAAATAAAAAAAGAAAATTAAACGTTTCAGTTAACTTAATATGACATTAAATCATATAGATGATATGCATATGTACAAGAAAAATATATTGTATGAAAAAAATGTGATTTAATTAATTAATTTCTTTTTCGTTTTTATTGACTGCTGGCAACACCGAAGTAGCCGTTGCCCGAAAGAGGAGCACGGTCCGTGATTGGCTAAGCCGCGTTCCTTCGCAATCACGTGACCAGGAAAAAAATCATACTAGTTCAGCAGCTTGTCAGCACTCATGTAGCCGAACCTGCTCCTCCTTCGCTGTTTCTGTCTTTGCATTTTGTTTCACGCAGCCATGTCTTTTGTCAGAACGACTTTTAAACTGTTTGTCCTCGTCACAGTCACCGTCCTGTTCTTCTTGCTGCTGCGACACTGGCTGGCCACCAAGCAGTACGTTTTTAACAAAGAAGATGTCGCCAAGTTGGCTAAGCAGTACGCGGGTAAGTTTTACTGTGATCCTTTGAACTATGTCGGCTTGCATTCGCTCATTTTTAAATATGTTCAGTCAAAACAAAAAAAAGTCATAGATTGAATGTGTTCATTTCCAGGGCAGGACCATGAACAGGCGTTCTCCAAAGTGGTGGTAGAGCTCAGGAAAAGGTAACACGTGCAGAAAAGCTACATAAACAGTGTCCTAAAGAGAGTAATTTCATATTAACTGATTGTGGCTGCAAGAAAAAGTGTGATAACACAAATCAAAACTTATTTTCTTAATTTTTTTTGACTTAAGTGAAAACAAAAGGGCCAAATGTTTGTATAAATCAAACTATTTTCTTCAGTATTTGTTCAGATTCAACACTTTATCCCAACTTTTCTTCTGGAAGTGAATTAATGGCTGACAGTGTGTCCCGCAATCAGGTATCCAGGTCACATTCTGCCGGATGAGGACTTGCAGTGGGTGTTTGTGAACGCTGGAGGCTGGATGGGCTCCATGTGTCTCCTCCACGCCTCGCTCACAGAGTATGTTCTGCTGTTCGGCACCGCCGTGGACACAGGAGGACACTCGGGTAAGGAAGGACGCTTATGTCGAGCTGCTTGGTGGACGCCACATCAAAATGAACTTTTTGATTGTTATACAACTTGAATCATGAGGAGAAACAAAATCAAGGCAAACAAATTGTTTCACTTTACCAAACTTTATCTGAATTTCCTCTTTCTGTTTGCATCAGGTCGTTACTGGGCTGAAATCTCAGACACCATCATCTCTGGTACTTTCCGGCAGTGGAAGGAAGGGACTACCAAGAGTGAAGTCTACTATCCAGGTTTTGGAACAAACACAATTTTATACATGTTTTAACATCAAAAATGTGCCCGAATAAAGAATAAAAAACATCTAATCCATATGCCTACAGGCGACACCCTTGACCACGGAGTGGGCGAAGCCACATCAGTCCAGTGGAGCTCTGGGACTTGGATGGTGGAGTATGGCAGAGGTTTCATCCCTTCTACACTCGGCTTTGCCCTAGCGGACACCCTGTTCAGCACCCAGGACTTCGTCACCATGTTTTACACTGCACATGTTTATGCGAAGGCGCTGCTGCTCGAGGCTGGTACGCTGCTCGCAGACACTGGAGTTTTTTGATGGCGGCAGACGACCAGTTGTTTGTGCACGGACTGTGATATCGACTAAAATCTGACATGAGGGTGGTGTAAAAGATTCAACCTGTAGTTTGTGACAATCAGATTTGCAGTTAATTCCATCCTCAAAGATCTGTTCACCATAAAAGAGAAAAGAATGCTCAACTTGTAATATGTCCAACATTAAATTTAGACTCAAATCTTGCCCATTACCCATGAGGTTTGTCACTTTACTTAGTTCTGTATCTTCTAGAGCTCAGACTGCCTGTTTAATCACCCAAGTCTTAAACATATTTAAGAAAAAACATCCTTATAATGTTAGGATCAGGCTTAAACAATGATGAGGCCTTAATGCTGCCAAATTTTGAGATTTTGCCTCAGAAAGTTATTTAACTGTATGCTGCCAGGAAGTGATTTTTTTTTTCCCCAGCAACATTTGAAAACTGGTACCGTACAATCTGAATTACTAAAATTAAAAATGTTAGTTTCATCACACATGCTCAACCATCTAAAAAAAGTCTAATCTGATATATAATGGAACCAAATTTACTCAGTGTTTTTCATCTTAAATTGGAACATTTGAAAGCAAACTATAGTGAATAGTTTTGTTTTTTTGTTTGGCATTAGATTCCATCTTAAATATTCACCTAAACAACTTGTGAGACCCTACGCGTGTCCACTTCTACGTTTGTTCACCTACACAGATTGTGGTCAGCGTGACTCAAGCCTCCGTTCCACTTCAAAGTTGCACATCATCTTTAAAGCTAATGGCTGAAATCTGTCAAACATTTTTATCTTTAATCTTATATTTTGCAATTCATAGCCATATCTACAGTCAAGAAACCAGCACTACGAGGTAAAAATCTCTTGGTCATACATCTAAACTCTACTGATTATTGAAAGTATTTAAAACACGAGAGGATAAGCATTGGAAGCTTTGCCAATCCGAGAGCTTGTGCAAGTTTTATTTTTGGTCTGCTGGCACTTTCATGTTCTTTCAATTCTGTGTCCAATAGTTTAACACCTTTAGTCTTAAAACAGATGAACCTCTACGTTTTTTAGCCTCTGACGTTTAACATGTGTCAAGTCTCAAACAAATAGAAAATGGTTGAAATTTTTTTGTGCAAACTAGAAATCTGCTATTTTATTATTCTCCCGGATGGCTAAACTCTGACTTTAAGTACAATATTAAACTACTGTAATTTGCAAGGTATGAGCTAAAATACCCAAACTCGGGGCGAAATTGCCTCGCTTTTAACTTGAGCCTTCATGATTATTGTTTTTGTCCACCTATAGTGAAACGACACTACATGCTTGCATCTCAATATGTTGTCTTGACCTCAGATTGCTGCTCTACTGGGACATAACTGCTGCTGAATCCAACATTTCTGACATCACAGCCTTCTTTTTAGCCAAACTTCTAGAGAACCAAGAATTGTACTGCACAGTGTAATCCGTTAGTTTACATACAGCTGTGTGTGAACGTGTCGCTGTACTTTACGTGCAATTTACTGGGTAAAGATTGACACTGACAGTGCCAGATGAAATAAATCTGTTTAAATAAAGTCAACTGTTTTGTGATATTTAATGGGAGGAATCATAACACGTGCATAAATAATGATTTTGGATAGATGTTAACAAGACCATCAAGTTTGACTGGCTGCTGTGAAGGGTTGCAAGAATTATAATTGCATTCTCTGAACCGCAAACAAAATTAAAGTCAATTTCCATGAACGAATGCAAAGGCTTCACCTTACCTGTGGCAGCCGTATTAAATTTGGTTGGCTCTAATAATAAAATACCACTGCACATATTTTGAACAAACTTTGAGGAAATAGCCACTGTATACACATTTCCTCAAAGTTTAATTTAAAATGTGCAGTGGTATTTATTTCATTAGTCTTCTGCCCTCTAACGGAGACTTTTGGTATTACAGATTCATTTTCATGACAGTGAATGGGTGGCCTCTTCGAGCACAGCTTGGAACCGCTTTTTTATTATTATTCTTACAACGTAACATGTGACTTAACAGCAACATTTAAAGTTTTTGGGCAATAACAAGAAACCATTGCGACAGCAGCCCTGCAACAAATCTGTATACAGAAAAACAAGAGTTTCACTGATACAAGCAAGATGGAGCTGTCCTATCAGTCGATGAAAATCGCTCATGAAGCTCGGGAAGCGGTGAGTAAATACAAAAGTCACAAAGTATGTTGTGAAAACAGGCACATTTAACGCAGAATCAGTGGCGAGCTAGCACCTGAAGCTAACAGACTAGCAATGTTACTCGACAGAATAAGGAAAAAAAAATAATATGACAAAACATTCTCAACTTACAAGCGTCAGTTATTTTGTTTATGTTCAAGCTTAATTAGATTTATTTTACAAAAGCATCAAATTGTAAATTATCAAAGTTAATTATGCTAGCTTTGCTTATAGTATGTCGGCGTCCTTTGGTTGCCTAGTAACGCGGGCACGTGCACAGACTTCCGTATTCGGTTCGTGGTGATTTGTCTCCACCTGGTGGCAGCTGTTGTTACTACACAACAAACATGCTTTAATAATGGATTGATCAAACAAACCAATGCGACCAGACAAATTTGCATTGTTTTAATGTAAATGTTTAGTTCTTATTATTTGTTGAAGATGCAAATTTAAAACTACCAAAAACTAAACTAAAATTAGCTCATTAAGTTAAAAACTAAAATGACCAAAACTGTAGCTAATGGCATAAATGATCAAAATAGTGCTGTTAAAACTAACTAAACAGTGTCTAAAAGCTAACGGTAGCAGATTTGTAGCTAAAAGCTAAAATGAATGCAACAGTATCTTAAAGCTGATTAGCAACACAGTAGCCAACCTAAAATTGATTTATTTTAATGAAACAATAAACTGCAATGACCAAAAATTAAAGGACCCATCATTTGAATGAGCTGAACCTTTTGCTAGTTAAAGGGTTAAGTTTGCTCAAAGTTCACTGAAGTAATTAGGTATTGAACAACACAGAACAAACTGTAAACAAGAAAGTAATATGCTGGATCTGCATGCAATTAATAAAATCAGTCAACATTCGCTGTATTTACCTTAACGATTACGCTTGTGCTTGAAGTAATCTAAATACTTACCTGGAAGTGTAGTAGATTAAAACAAATGAATTAAAAAAATTAATAAAACAAACAGTTTCTGGAGTTTTGGCTACACTGCTGCATCTCAGAGCTGTCGGTGTTTTGTGTGGTTCCACAGGAGGAGCTGAGAACTGAGACAAGGAAGAAGAACCTTCTTGTTCTGATCTACCACCACTTGTTGGAGCAAGGGTCAGTTAACACCCACTCTTTAATTCATTGCACTTTATTTTAGGAAAACAGGAATAAAGGGATATTTTACAGCTCTAGTTCCATTAGACACATAAACCCTGCAGTAGTCATAAATGTGTTTTATACTTGTCATATTTTATAGATGTGCATCCATCTACATAAGAGAGCCATCACTGTTGACCAAGGTTGTTATTTGATTTATAATGTGCATTTGTTTGTCCACCAGCTACGTGGCAGCAGCTGTAGCCTTGGATCAGGAGACAAATGGTGGTATGAAGAAGTTTGAGGTTTGTGACACCATCGATCTGGAGATGGTGCTGATAGAGTACGAGTGTTATCATCTCGCCAAGTTCCAGAAATATCCCAAACTTGTCAGGAGAGCAGCAGAACCAGGCACAAAATCAACACTCAGCAACACTACCCAATGTCCAGTTGGGTCAGTGAACACCAACGATCAGAGCCAAAGCTGTCTTAATCATTTTTATATATTTATTTTTCCATATAGATGAAAACAAGCAGGCGAAGAACGGTGGAGTCAAGAAGTGAGTCTTTTCCGTACGGTTTTAGGTTTGACATCGACACATGCTCAAAAACTGAACAGTTCTTTTTGTCGTCAGACGTTCCTGCTCAGCTGGGAAGCCCCTTCCCAAAATGATCTCATCCCCAGTCCCCAAGTCTGCAAACGCAGTGGTGAAAACAGCTCCCAGTGTATGTGTGCACATTTAGTACCATTCAGATAAACTGCTTGAAGCTGAAAGCTACTATTCTCACCGTCTTGAATGGCATGAAACTTTTCTCAGGAAAACGTTCTCTCTGCGGTGCCAGAGTCCTCAGAGTACGGCCTCAACATTTCCTCCATCAGAAATAAGCCAGCTGGGAGTGCTGCCATGAGCAGGAAGGTAAGAGAAAAGTTTTCAGACTAAGAGTAAATAATGTAAATCACATCCTTTCATTGTGTGAATGTTTATGAAGCATTCACACTGTTGGGATCCAGTTTTCTTCTGTGCGTTTTCGGCCTCGTTCTCGTTATCCTGCTATGACTTTTGGTATTGGTGCAACTCTAGCTTTTTGAAATATTTAGCCTTTTCTGCCACTTTTTTCTCAGATAAAAAAAAAAAAAAACTCATTTTACATCCTTCTGATCTTTAGACCTGTTTTACAGCTCCTTTCCCATTTTGTTCTGGTTCAGCTTCTTTCAGCTTCCTTGTGCAAATTTAAACTTTACTTCAGCTACTTTCAGCTAATTTCAGCTGTTTTCTAGCTGTGTTGTGCTCCTTGCAGATCCTGGCTAACTACAGTATTTGTACAACATGTTTTGTGCTTCTAACTTATTTCTGCTCCTTTCAGCAAATTTTAGCTTTTTCTGCCATTTCAGCTAGTATTTAGCTGTTTTATGCTAAGTTTAGGTTTTCAGCTAATTCTGCAGTTTTTGCACTCATTTCAATTTTTCAACCTAATTCAGCATGTGCTCTCTCCCACCTTCTGGTAATTTGTTTGTTTCTGCTTTTTTTTTTTTTAGCTACATTTCTGCATTTTTTTTTTTTTTTTTTCTAATTAGCATATACTTTCTGCTTGTTTCTTCTAATTTAAGCTTGTTCTAACTTTCAGCTATTTTGAAGCATTTTTTTTAGCTCATTTCAGTTTTCAGATAAATTCATATTTTGGTGGCAATTTCTGCAGCTTTCAGCCTAACTAAGATTTTTCTACTAATTTCAGCTATTATGCACCTTTCAGCTTATTTCTGCTAGATTCAGTTATTTCAGCAACCATTTAGCTGTTTTGTGCTTTTAGCCTTTTTAGCTAATTACACGTTTTAGCTTATTTCAGCTCTTTCCACTTCCTTCTGGTAGTTTAAGCTTCTTTCTGCCTTTTCTGCATTTTTGTTGTTGTTGCTAATTTCAGCTATGTATAGCTAATTTCATAATTTCTGTGCTCGTTACTGCTTATTTAAACATAATTCAGGAAATATGTGTTATTTCTCCTTTCTTCTGCTAATTTAGGCTTGGTTTTTTTAGTTTCAGCTAAAATTCAGCATGTAATTTAGTTAATTTCAGCTGTTTTTCAGCAAGTTATTCAGCAATAAGCATTCTGCATTTTTGCAGGAAATGCAGTTTCTCTATAAGTTAAAACTCAGCTAAGATTTTGATGAAATGGTGTCAGTTTTTCATGTTGCTTTCCAAATCAGTCACATTGTGATGGAAGGACGGTCGGGGCGTCCTCCTTGGATAATAATGGGGGAACATTCTCAGTTTGAGAACAGGACTTTTTATATTTACAGTCAAAATGATCAGCCTTAAAATAAATCCTGAACTAACAGCAGACAGCATGAATTCATATTGATGTTGAAGGATTTAAACGTATTCTAAAAGTACAGTTTTTGACTACAACACTGCTGCTTTGTGTTCCTGTAAAGCCTTTAGCTCAATGTTTAAGTCCTCTTTTTTTTCCTGGCTCCAGATGGCTGATGGCCAAGAAACACTCCTTGATGCCGTCAGAGTATCAGGCTCTCACTCAGACCACATGGTAAATAAAATTAGCTTTTTGTTTGTTGATAGAATACATATCGCATACAGACATGCATGCACAGACAACAAGATCCTATTTTAGCAGTGGACAATAAATACCCTGGATCATTTAAACACACAAACCATTATTATGATAAGCAACAAAAATGTATATACTGTATTATATGCATATGCAATGTACCAGTCGTATTATCACCAGTGTTTTTCTGCTGCAGGAGCGGCTGCTGAAGCCCCTCAGCGGCTTTTCGGGGATGAGTGGTGAGATGAAGGAACTGGCTGCTATCATCAGTCGGGTACTACACACACATCATGATTATAACATGCACACTGACAACAACGGGCACAAATAAAACCCCAGATTAAAATAAGCTTTTATCTATGTGATATCTACAGAAACGTATGATCATGACTTCGTCCACTAGAGAGCAATAATGAGCTTTGTAAAGAACAAATACCGTCTTTTCCTTTGTATATGTCACTTCGGCATATAAGTCGTGTTTATTAAGCGTCACCGCAGACTCCTGGGAAACATGGGCGGGTGTCGTGTCAAAAATCGATTGGCAGTCAAGGAAGCACTCACGGGACAACTTGCTGTTGCAGTTCTTCAAAATTTAAAAAGGTTAACACTTAAAAACAATTTGTTTGCTCGAAATTATAGCAAAGGTGTCTCAGTCTAACGTTTGCTTAATAAATGCACTTTAATGGTCAAATTAGCTGCATTTTGCCTGGTTTAACTTGCTCCAAGCAGCGAGCAGAACGAAGGCGGGGGTACTGTGTTAAGCCGATTGTATCAGTAATAACTGGTGAAGATTCTCAGTCATCCAGGACATGGTAAATTCAAAAAGTTCAAGAAAAAAAAAACTATAAAGTACAAAGTAATGTATAATAAACGAAGTACAGTTGTTTTTGCCTTGAACTTTTTTAAATGTCATTATAGCCACGTTTACCTATTACATGATACAACGGCATGCCTTACTGCTACTACTACTCTGCTGCCATCAAGTGGCTGAAAATGATACTGCTCAATTTTTTTTCCAGTTGAATGAATGGAAACAGTCATATCTGCCAAAAATTGGATTATAAATATGGGGAAAAAATCCATAAATATGTTGCTTAGGCCTATAAGTCACAGGGCATGTAAATTATGCAAAAGACTATGACTTATAGGGTGGAAAATCTGGTAAGTCGCTTCGGCGTATAAGTCACAGGACTGGTGACTTATGTGCTGGAAAATACAGTAGCTGTGCCCTATTAATGAAGGCCCAGCTTCTATCTATTTCACTTAAATGATGTTTCATTCTAAAGGACACCCATTCAAGGCAGCCTAGCAACTCCCACTCTTTGTTTTTGTGTGTGTCCATCCCTAAAGGACATCTATTTGCACAGTCCAAATGTGCGCTGGGAGGACATCATCGGTCTGGAGGACGCCAAGCGATTAGTCAAAGAGGCCGTCGTTTGTCCCATTAAGGTGAGACGGGCACACGAGCGCGTTGGTATTTCAGCGTCAGCCGTCGCTCTTCGATTCTGAATACATCTCCTTTAAAGGGCTTAAAGAGAAGATGGGCGTTGGGGTCAGGTCGGTCTATTAGGCTGACATTAAATCCATACCTGGGATCTCGTGGCAAACACGCATACTCAGATGGATAGGCAAGAGAGGGAGGCAGAGGAATTTACTCAACCCTCTCCACAGAAGTTTGCAACTGCATGAAGCTATAACGCCTAACGCGCACACACTTTTTTTTATCATCATCATCATCATCCAGACATTTCTCGTGACAAGAAATCAGGCTGTCTGCATCCTCTTGACATTTCCAGACAGAGATGAGGACTGATGTGTCCATTTTCTTACATATATTCTGCTGGCCTGTTTTATTGAATAACACCGCCCTTCCACCTTTCATCTCCATTATTATTCATTCTCCAGCTTATAAGGTCAGCAGGATGATTTGAGCCAGCTCCTCTTTCTGCCAGCTAAAATTTAGACTAATTTGTGCTTTGTGGTATTTGGTGCACTGAATCAGCTTTTCATCTGGCTGGTCAGTTTTCTTTGCAGACAGCTCAGCTTTTGATTGGTATGTATTATTTAGAAAATATTTTAAACTATAGTGTGATTTACTATAAGTTCATTCTGTATTATTCATTCATTGATTTAACCTTACAGGGTAGTCTCATTGAGTCACGAGGACTCATTTACAAGAGAGACCTGTTTTAAACAAACAAACAAAAAAAAACTATAAATGAGGTACACACAACAATGAGCATTCATATGAAAGCATATAAAATGAAAAGTATAAGTTTTATAAGTGGTATGAAAAAAAAACCATGCTACATTATGAAATGGTGCAAAATAATAAAAACAGGAACATCTGCATTGGTTTTTGCCATGAACTTAACATTACTGTAGTTTAAAATCCCTTAGAGAGGTCAAAGTTGACAGTTTCAGATCTTTTTGCAAGGTGTTCCAGGAAACGGAAGCGGAGTAAGAGACGGCCCTTTTGTTAGATTTGATCCTCACTGAGGGGGCACTGCAGGTAATTATGTCTTGGGAGCACATGCTGTAGCTGCACTGATGAAGTGACATGTAGGAGGAGATGTAAGAAAGCAGCAGATCAAGAAGTGATTTATAGATGAAGATCAAACAGTGTAAGAGCCTACATGTAGATAATGATGACCAACTGACCAGTACAGGGTGCAATGGTGGGTACAATAGTTACAGTCAGTTATGAATGTTATTGCACTGGGATAGACTGCATCCAACATATGCAGGGTGCTTGCAGAGCATTAATTTACATAATGTCACTAAAGTCAATGGACAGAAGGAAAGTAGCAGGATTTCCTATAGCATCCAGTTAGACTAGATCTACTCTATTTCTGAAAAATAAACCTTTACCAAATTTTCAACATGAGGCTTAAAAGAGAGATGTGCATCGACTAAAATTCCTAAATATTTGTAGGAATCGACAAACTCAATAGGGACACCATTCGTAGATAGGACCGCTGGTACCAACTTCCTGTTTGACAACATCACTTTGGTTTTATTAGCATTTAGCACGTGTCTGAGACAAAACAAATCTGACTCGAAGATGCCGAAAGCGACTGTAAGAGCTGGAAAACCTTAGCAACTGTTTTAGCCCAACAATGAACAACTGGAAATGTACGGATGCATCACGGATGATCTGACCGTATGTTATGTAGAATGTGAAAAGTATGGGACCTAAGACTGAGCCTTGTGGTACACCATTATTGACAGTTAAATAGCTGGAAGAAGCATCAATATTATTCATATTTGTCTGTCTGGTCTCGTTATTTCTACATTTTTTAATTATTCTCTCTTTCTCAGTATCCATGGTTGTTCACAGGCATCTTATCCCCATGGAAGGGCTTGCTGCTCTATGGCCCCCCAGGTACGTTTTTTTTATTCTGTGCAATATTAAACTAAAACGTATCAGCTTCTTTTGGGAATTCACATTTTCCCTCAATCGAAGGCACGGGGAAAACACTTCTAGCTAAAGCTGTGGCGACTGAATGCAAGACGACCTTCTTCAACATCTCCGCCTCCAGCATTGTCAGCAAGTGGAGAGGAGACTCTGAGAAACTGGTCAGGGTAGGTACTCAAAAACACAAGTGGCAAAACAGAAGTTGCACCTATTTTTACACACGTGTACACTCACAGGTTCTGTTCGAGTTAGCCAGGTACCACGCCCCATCCACCATCTTCCTGGACGAGCTGGAGTCCGTGATGGGACAGAGGGGAACCAGCTCGGGGTGAGCTCAGCCACCATGTGCCAGAAACGCTGTTATGGTGTTTTGAGACCCAGAAAACAGTTTTGAGTGACTCAAGTGGATGCAAAAACAAACCGTACTAAAAAATACACACCTGGTTTTAAGGGGAGAGCACGAGGGGAGCCTGAGAATGAAGACGGAGCTGCTGATCCAGATGGACGGCCTTGCAAGATCTGAAGACCTGGTGTTTGTTCTTGCAGCCTCCAACCTGCCTTGGTACCGCTTCAACAAAGTCAAATACATTTTATATTTGATATGATGAAATACAAATATATCTGCACTGTACTTAACTGAAATTTTTATTTCAGTTGAAAAACTTTTTTACATTTGCAGGAAAATATATATATTTTTTTCCTAACACAAGTGTAACACTTGATTTTGGTCTTTACATTGTTCTTCATCCAGGAAGCTGGACCATGCCATGCTGCGGAGATTAGAGAAGAGGATTCTTGTGAGTCTTCCCTCATCGGCCGCACGCCAAGCCATGGTGTCTCAATGGCTGCCTCCGCTCAGCTCTGTCGGAGAGATCGAGCTACAAACGGAGCTGGACTATGAAACGCTTGCAGAGGTTTGTGCACAGGCGGACAGACCAAACGACGTCTTCATGCACGTTCTTGTGAAGTGAGCCATCTCTGCGTGAGACCTTACCTGTGTGTTTGTGTGTGTGCTGCAGGAGACGGAGGGATATTCTGGTTCTGATATCAGATTAGTGTGTAAAGAAGCCGCCATGAAACCAGTTCGTAAACTAATTCATGCTCTGGAGTCGCATCTGAACGGTAAAACACACTAAACACAAACGTTCTCGTGCAGGTGAGACCCCCCCACAACACTTCAGGCCTCACTGTGGTTCTTGTTTAAAGGAGACGTGCCCGAGCTCCAGCTGGGAACTGTGATGACGGTCGACTTCATGGAGGCGATTTCACGCACCAAACCATCAGCCAGAAACCTGATGGACAGATACACGGCCTGGGACAGGGAATACGAGTCTGTCTGACGCTAATGCTCACTTGAGCTTTTTCACTGGCAAAAATGTGAGGAAAATATTGTTTTAAGCTGTTAAATAAAAGGTTAAAAAAACTGAGCATAAATATTTTAAAGTACAATATCAGTAAGTTTATGTTTAGGGGAGTGGTGGCACAGAGGCTAGAGGTGGTGGGCCTGCGATAGGAAGGTTGCAGATTCAACTCTCCGGACCGACAACAAAATACGGGTTGGAAAGGTTTGCTGCTTTTAGCATTTTTTTTTTTTTTTTCCATTTTATTATTATACTTTTAGCTACCATTTCCTACTTTTAGCCAGTATTTTACTGGTCTAACCTATTTCCACTCTTAGCCTTGTGACATTTTTGTTAGCCTTATGCTTCTTTTAGCTTTTAGTTAGTGCTCTGGATGTTTTAGTTTTAACTATCGGTAGTTCAATTTCTTCTGTCATTCAACAGCGCTTTGTGTTTTGTCAGTTTTTGAATTACCATATTTTTCAGACAATAAGGTGCATGTAAATTCCTTAAATTCTCTCAAAAATCAACAGTGCGCCTTATGTATTAATTCTGGTTGTGCTTACTGACCTTGAACCGATTTCATGTGGCACAACTGAACAATGTTGAGTGTTATTGTGAATGAGTTGAATAAAGTTGGCCTTATCGGTTTTGGTTCGCTTAATGCGCCTTATAGTCTGAAAAATATGGTATTCAATTATTGTTGTCTGTACAGTATTTTATATGTTATCTGTCTAGAACAGGTCTCTCTTGAAAATAAGTCCTGACTCAGTGAGACTAACCTGTATAAAGGTTGACTGAAATGAAGGAAGCACCCACACCTGTCTCCACCCTCATTTGCCCCCCACCCCCACCTCTGGGTCCTTAAGCAAGGCCCTTAACCCCCACCATCTACTCACCCGAGGACCTATAGCAGCTCTCTGCTCCACACAAAGGGCTGCGGTTGCATCTGGAAGGGCATTTAGCGTAACAACAATTTCCAAGTCTTCATGCAAGAGTTTGAAGGGAACAGCCAAAAGAAGAAGAAAAATTCTGTTGTTTAATGTTTGGGATTTTAAAGAGTGATATTTTTAATTTAATTTGATGGATTGTGATAAAATGTTCTACGTGAAATAAGAAATGAGATACTGCTGATAATGCAAAATGAATGTTGATGTGCTTTTGTTTTTTACTCATTTATATTTGTTCTAATTTCTATGGAATTACCTTAAAAATCATTTGTGCAAGTATAGAAATTATTGCCACTTTCTTACTTTTTCACCCTTTTTAATCAATGTTGACTCAAATTGGCTCTTAGCTAAAACTAAATTTTTAATTTTGAGTTTGACTACCTTGTTCTAAACTATTTTTTGACATAAAGAGAAAAAAAAAGACAAACTATATTTAAACCTATACCATTTTATTGTAGTTATGATGAGTGGGGACAACTTGTTCCACGAAAACATGTTTCACACTTTCACTTCAGAAATAGTTTGTAAATTAAAGATGATCAGTCAGACTACAACAGCAGGATTATTCTCGTTTTTAACCCGATAATAATAGTGAACTTTATTCTTTTAAATGTTTTAGACTGCAACAATGATAAGTGACACTTTTTTTTCCGTCTGCATGCAAATTTATGAATAAAAAAAAAAAACGGGAGCGTATCAGCACGTTGTTCATTGTAGTTTAAAGAAGATTCTGCAGGATGTGTTCGACAGCATCTGGGAAACTGTTGCATGTCAGGTGAGGCGGTGGCTTGATTTTATTTTCATCTCCGTCTCTGTATTTACCTGAAATAAGAAAGAACGTGGATTCTAATCGTTCACACAAACATAAATACAACAGTAAGGCATTTTCACTCATCATCCCATTTGTCAGAAAACATCCAGCTGAAACCAAAAGTTGGAGATAAGAAAAAAATGGAAGAGCAGGGAGGTGAAATAAAGACGGGAGGAGTTGACTTACCTGTTCGAACAAGAATACCCAGCATTCCTGCTCTCTGAGCTCCGCCTACATCATCTCTGGCATCCTGCATGGATAAACCATCAGCCTTACATGCAGCATTATTATTACGTTCATTGTCTACAGCTGCTTAAAATACTTACTGTCCTGTACTGTGTGAACGTGAAAATTACTAACTTTTAGATGACACCAACAAATATACATTATATAATTAAGGGCCTTGCATTCCTTGAAGAAAGGCATTTCTTCTACCACTTCTCATGCCACAGTTTTAAACTAACAAGTTCCTGAGTAAGAAAAGCATTATAACCACTTCAGTCGAACCTTCTAAAGGGCATGATGTCATGAAACCTTGCAAGAAGTGTTCGAGCTCGGAGCTTTCTGGGGATTTTACTAAATTACAACAACCATATTTTCCCCCGTACACAGCACACCGCCCTATAAGTTGCATCAGTCCAAATATGTCTAATAAAGTGGAAAAATCCATAAATATGTTGCTTCACGGTATACATCGCATCTATTATGCATCACCACTGACAACCCAGAAATGTGGGCCGGTGTTGTGCCAAAAATCAATTGGTTGCCAAATGGTGGCCGCGGGAAAGAGCACGGGAGGACTTTAATAAGAATTTAACAAGATTAACACTTACAATTATTTGTTTGCTCAAAATTATAGTAAAGTTGTGTCTCAGTTGAACTTTTACTTAATAAATGCACTTCAATGGTCAAGTTAGCTGCTTTTCACTGGGGCGGCGCAGTGAAATGAAGCTGATTTGATGGTTGCTCCAAGCGAGCAGAATGAAGGTGGCAGGTTATGGCAAGCCGATTGTATCATTAGTAGCCACTTATACCTATTACAGGATACAATGGAATGCCACAGTACTTGAGTGCCAACTAGCGGCTAAAAATGGTAGTGTTGAATATTTTCAGTCAGAATGAATGAAATCGGTCATATCTCAGCCAAAAATTGGTTTATAAATATGGGAAAACATCCATAAATATTTTTGATTCAGTGTATATGTCTCAGGGTATGCAAATTATGCAAAAAATGCAACTTATAGAGTGAAAAATATGGTAGAGTTTTATGCAATCACGGACAGCCTGTTGATTTTACGGTTAATGCCAAAGTTTTAAGCAAATATCTTGCAGAATTAGTGCTTGAAGGATGAATGTCAATCACTACCACACCAAATGTTAGCTCAATATCTAGAAGACTGACTTAAGTTTTAGTCATTTTTGTGTTATCAATAAACCGATGTGGTCATCTTGACTCAAAAATGTAATCAGATGAAATGGTACATACAATGCTCATGATGACTCAAGAGTTTCATTAAAATGTGTCTGCTGGTCATGGCCAAACTCATGTAAAACTATCATTACGCCTTCAGGTAATAGCATTAGTAAAAATACTTTAAAAAGGTAATTTGTAACGAAGTAGATTGGCTATTGATTGCTTCCAACAGACTGATAACCGGCCAAAAGGAAAAAACACTTGTGAAAATACTCACATCTCCTATCATGACAGCCTCACTGGGGCTACATCCTAAATCAGCCAGGGCCTGTTTAAAAACAGCACATTTGATTTTTTTTTTATATTAATATACTGTATATATTTATATATAACCAATACAAACAATAAGAAATGTTCACCTGAGTAAAAAATGTTTTTTCAGGCTTTCCCACTACAGTAGCTTGACAGTCTGTGGCATACTCTAACCCTGTCACGAAGGGCCCGGGGCCAAGGGCCAAACCATCCTTACGTTTGTAATAGCGAGCTTTATGAATGGCAATAAGGGGGGCTCCATCCAGAATCATTCTAGGGAAAATGCAGGATGAATTAAAATATTGGCCACACAACACTGATGTTAGGTAAAAATATATATATATATATATTTTATTCTTAGGCTAAATGTAGTATTAGCTAATTTAAATAAAAATATATAATAAGTGACAAAAACAACAGGAGGGAATAAATTATAACAAGTTTTCCACCTGAAAGCCTTGTTGAGCGTTTGATAATTGAAGTGATCAGGGGCGAGTCCAACAACAACAGCGTTCGGCTCTGAAGTGTCAATACCTGCAGTTAAAATGACAAAATGAACAGTTTGGGAAATTTAATAAATCGTGTCATCAAATTAGCACAAACAGCTACAGATTTATTATTTGGAGCCGAAATAGGTTTTGAAATAAAATAAATATAAAAATAAATAAATAAATAAGATTGAGTGTTTTCTTTCTCACACTTCATGTACCAGTGAAGTCTTCCAGTGCACTGTCCTCCACCAGCAGCAGTGGTCGATGTTGTTTCTGCTCTATTAAACTTCTTGCTGCACTCAGTGATGTGAAGATCTCTTCTTCCTTTACGTTCATAGATTTATTTATTTTTTTTAAATCAAGCACTCCAGGTAATACTTTATTTAATTTACAATTTAAAAGTAAAAAAGTAAAAAATAAATTAAAAAAAATAATAATAATAATTTATATAGTTCATGTTATAGTCTCTGATATTAATGTAATAAACATTTTCAAAAAAAAAAAAATAAAAAAATAAAAAAAATCACAAAAACACAGCCAGTCTTAGATGCTTCACCTTCAGGTCAAAGTTAAGATGCTGCAGTCGTTCCAGTAGGTTCCTCTTGCTCTCCTTGGTTGTGTTGGTCACAAACTTCACTGATACAGAGGCCTTACGTAACCTGATGACATCAGAACACATAAACAAAGTCTCCCGTGGTTAAAAGTACATTTAAAATTCATAACTATATGAAATAAAGGGGGTGCAGAAGTTGGAGAAGATGAGCCTGTGATCATCAGACAGCTAGGCTTGTCACAATAACAAATTTTGCTGGGCGATTAATTATCTCAGAAATTATTGCGATAAACGATAATATTGTTTGAAATT
>JARVLU010000528.1:23214881-23230878 GCA_031762415.1 Simpsonichthys santanae | reverse complement strand
CTTAGTTTGTAGCCAGGTCTCTCTTGTAAATGAGTTCTCGAGGCTCAATGAGATTAACCTGCCTAAATAAAGGTTGAGTGAATTTCAGCACTTTTTTTTTTAACCAACTGTTTTGTGTTCATTTCAGCTTTATTCAACATTTTTGTGCTTCTGGTAACTTATTTCTGCTAATACCAGTTTGTTATACTCCTTTCAACTTTTTTTTTTTTTTTTTTTTGTTAAATTCAGCTATTTCTGCAAATTCAGCTAATATTTAGCTGTCTTTATGCTAATTTAACCTTTTCAGCTAATTCCACATTTTTATCATTTAATTTTTCAGATTGATTCAGCATATATATATGCTCTACCCACCTTCAGGTAAATTACGTTTCTTTCTGCTTGTTTTAGCTACTGTTCAGCTGTTTTTGGTGAATTTCAGCTTTTCTCAAATAATTTCTTTTTTTTTTTTTTGTGCTAATTTCTGCTTCTTTCAACATTAGTGGGCAAAATTAAACTCTCTTCACATCCTTTTGGAAATTTAAGCTTCTTTCTACATTTTTTAGCTACTATTCAGCTGTTTTATAGAAAACCTATAGGGTAACTCTGCCATTTTTTAGAGCTACTTAACTGAAATTTGGCATATTGGTAGCTGACAACAATCCCTAATAGACTGACTGTAAATCAAAAATCCAGTATGACCACCTTAGCAAAAAAGTAAAAATACCATAAATCATCCAAAGCCAAATGAAAATCAAAAATCCAAGATGTCCACCAATGCTACTTTTGAATGGATTTAACTCTGCCATTTTTACACACAAGCTGAAATTTGGTGAGGTTATAGCTGAGAATGTTTCCCATCACATACTGTATCCAACTCAAAAATCAAAGATGGCTGCCTTAGCTAAAAAGGAAAAAAAAAAAAAAAAAATACAATAACAGGTATTTTTAGAGCTATCCAGCTGAAATTTAGTAGCTGAGAGTGAACCCAAACACACAGTACTGTCAGATCAACTGTATATATGGACAGCAGTCTGGCAGTCCATTACATGAGGAACAATTGTGCATGTTCTGCTTCTTTCTGCTGTTTTAAGCTACTTTTCTTCTTGACATTCTTAAGCAAGAAGCATTCACTCTTGCATTTTCACAGGAAATGCAAATTCTCTTGTGGTTTTTAAGTTGAAAACATTTTTTTTTCTTGTCAAAATAGTTTTAATGTGCATTGTAAACATCAACTTGATGTGGATTCCATTTGACTTGTAAATTGCACCCCAGAATACTAAATTTATTTGTGTTTAACTTTTCCTAAACAGGAATCCATAACTCATTTTTAGATAAACTGAAACTGAGCTCTATGTAATTTATTATGACCAGGCTGGAGATCTGCATGTGCACAAACACTGTCCTGTTGAGTAGGCTGTGATCGCTTTCAGCTTTTTCCGTGAGCCCCCACGCCTAAACCCAGACTAATCACGTATCAAAGTGGCTTTCGTGTTCAAATCTCCCTGTTAAACATATGCTTTTAATTCCAGCAGAGCCTCTCTCCTCAAATCCTTTATTTTTAGGGTAAAAACTGATGTGAATAAACATGGACGTGGAGCAACAGGGGAGAGGATGATAATTCACAACATATTGGGATTATTATGAAAGTGGAGAAAGACAAATGGACCAACATGAAACGTGAAAGAAATGTGCACTCATTGAAAGGTGAGGGTGTGAGGGTTGGCTTGTTTAAATATGATTAATAGCATCATAAAAATCTTAAATCTAACAAACCTAAGACGCAAACCCATGAATGCAGCATTTAATTCAGAACAGCAGCACTTCTCAATGCCTGAAGCATTGGACAACTTGTAAACATTACAGTGGTTTGAGTTGTTTTTGGAAATACAGTTTAACATTTATACTTTTTTTTTTTTTTTTTTTGAGACAAAAAAAAAAACAGGTTTTACACAACAGTGAATAGAGATAGCCACTCTCACAGGGTTTGGAGCAATCTAAACTGTTGCAAGTAAGAATAAAAATATAAAAAAGTCCTAACAATGTTTTTTGCAAATTCTGCATTTTTTTTTTAAATCTTTATGTACGAACATGTTCTCAAAGTCATCAGATTATAATACAATCTAACTGTTACACTTTTAAGCACTTTTTCCAAGTCAAATTGAATTTTTCACAAATATATGGCACATGTTCTTTCATCATCCAAACCTGTTCTTGTCAACACATCTCAAGATTATAATCAACTGATTC
The DNA here is from genome assembly GCA_031762415.1 of Simpsonichthys santanae. Classification (NCBI taxonomy): domain Eukaryota; kingdom Metazoa; phylum Chordata; class Actinopteri; order Cyprinodontiformes; family Rivulidae; genus Simpsonichthys; species Simpsonichthys santanae. The sequence continues at coordinate 23,228,652 of JARVLU010000528.1, read as the reverse complement.
TGTGCAACAGAAAGAAAGTCATCACCATGTGTTAAGACTTTAGCAAAATTAAATGTTAGGTGGTTCTTGTGCTTGTGAGCAGGATAAAAAATAAAAATATAAAAAAAAAAAACTCAACATATTTAGACTACAGGTGCAATATTGTGAAAAAGTTTAATTTATTTGTCAATCATTTCATAAAGTGAAACTCATATTTTACGTATTTATATGAAAATCAGACACTGAATCTTTATTATTATTTCATCACCTGTAAGCCCCAATCATCAAAAGAAGCTTGAAATATTTGTGTAATGAATATACCGTGTGTAATTTATGAGTTTCACTTTAAGAAAAGAATGAAACAAACAAACAAACAAAAAAGAACTTAAATGACAAAACTGAAGGTGTAGGTTTGTGTGTTTTCTTTGTTCTTTGGCAATCCTCTGGCTTGACGCATCCATGGTCAACGGTCAACCAAACAGCAGCAACAGGACGATGCATGCAGAGTTCACTAATATTAAAGGCACTGCAGAAAAAATACAAAGGAAAAACACAGGTTGACAAACTGTCCTCATCAACGACCTCTGTTATTTCCTCAAGAAAATAATGCAAGAATATACAAGTTTACATCCAAGTTTTCATTCATTCAACCTTTATTTAGGCAGGTTAATCCCAAGTTCATGGAACCGATCAATATTTGGATTAAAAATAAAAAGATTCGTCCAACCTCTCATGACGGTCCGAACAGAGCGGATGAGATGGAGGAGCTGAGCTTTGACTCCTGGATCATCTCCAAAACCTCCAACTCCTTGTTCTACACCCCAACCGACTGGAAACAGATAAGTAGGACAGTTTATAGAAGGCTGTTGAGACAAATAATCAAACCACAATCCTATGCTAATATCAATACAATCCGATACCAACGTTGGTATTACATGTTCTATATCATGTACTTTATGTTATGTTATGTAACTTTTTAATCGTTCAGGTCATCAAACATCTGATTTAGTACTACATATGAAAAGTTATTAAACAGCATAGGATAAATGTTCATTGTTGTGCTGATGATACAGTTATATTGTAAGATAGTTCTCTCTTGTAAACGTGTCCTTGTGACTCAACGAGACTAGCCTAAATAAATAAAGGTTGAATTGATTCATCTCTGGCTACAGTTTTAGAATTCTTCTTAAACAAAGTGTCATACCTTCTAGATATAATTATTATTGCTAATACAAAGTATATTAAAAAGGCCTCTACAATTAATATTGTTCATAAAAAAAAAATCACTTGACTGTTTTTCATTTATTTATTTAATGGCATAAGTTCAAGGATGAAAAAAAAAAGTATTTGAATGCTTTCTTAGCATTTCATATGTTTAAATCCAAATTCCTCATCTTTCTGGAGGAAATACATTGATTTTCATATCTAGAATTAATATTGTAGAAATCCAACATAGAATAATTACGAGAAGAAATAATTACGACATTGACAGTGTGTTATTAGTCACAATTTTTATGTAACTTGTTTAATGTTAACATTAAATTCATTATATATTTTTTTAATAAATATTCAAAATACATGTTTAATTTTATAAATTAGTCAGTCTGATTATTAGTGGCTGAAGTTGCTAATTAACTAATTATAAGATTTATTTGATATCAGTTTCCCTCAATTTTTATTACAGTATTTTTAAATTATACTTATGAGTTGTAATAATGGAACTGTGGTAAGTAAAATTCATATTTCTTGTCATAAGAATGTTTATTTTCCCAGATACAGTGTTCAAGCTATAAAGTAGGAATACATATTAGAATAATAGGTAGACTTGATGTTATTTGTTCTAGAAAGAATTACGCTTTAGATATCTGAAATGCTGACAGCAAATCTTCAACGCATTCATTTACATGACAAAAGTTTGATTAATGAGTAAACGCTTTGAAGCTCCTGTCCAACTATTATATGACAAATCGGCTTGCCATATAGGCAGGGAACGATGAATACAGTATGTTATGACAGAATATAAAACATGGCAGCATATATTACTATGTAACCTGTTTCTAAATCCCAGCATGGTAATTAAATTCAGTTTACCGACAGAACGAGACTGTAAGACACGCAGAGCTTCCTGCCTGTTAGCATAAAAACTGCGTTATTTTACAAATAAACAGACTACGAAGGAGAAACACTTACTCTTGCTGAGAAATCTCTCCTCGTGCAGCACAGCGATGGCATTAGTGCATAAAATAGCGGTCTGGATAAGAGTGTACAGAGTAAACGCCATGCTGGCAATTTACTCTCCTCCTCTTCAAGCGCTGCGGCCGTAAACCTACAGCAGATGTCGTGAAGTCGACTGGGCGTTGTAGTTCAGCTTGTTTGTAGTCTTAAACTTCTAATGAACTTAAAGGTACCCGGTACTTTTTTTTATTACTATTATTATTTTAATAAATGGAATGTAGCTGCATTGCATTTAAAAGCTTCCATAAAAACGTTGACATAAGTTAATTCACAAAATACCCACTATAATAAAACCACACTTTTTTTTTTATATAGACTTTTAATTTACACATAAATAGTAGAGAAACTACAAGAACATTTTGAAATACATCTGCAGTAACGGTTCGTAATGGTAACGTTCTATCAGTAGATGGCAACTTCATCCATCCTTCCTATAAACAGGTGAGTGAAATGTTTTTTGTTCTCTTTTTGACATACACTTAAATGAACCATCCTCGTCACTATCGCCATTGTGTTGATTTTTTCTTTTTTTCTTTAAATGTTATAATAAATAGCATTTTCACAATAAGGGAATCAGGATTCAATATTCAAATAAATAAACAAACACATATAGAGAAACTGTAAGGTTCAGTATTTTTAAGTGACATTTTTTACAGTCCAATGAGATTATTTACAAATAGATAAACACCAGCTGCAAACATTATTGGAAATAAAGAAGAATCTTGCAGAGAGCTTTTAACTGTCTGTTCACAATCAATATACTTTCACACCAGGTGAATATTGAGAATTTTTGAAGGTTAAAAAAAAAGTGTGCTTTAGAGTAAAATTCCACCCACTCTAAATTGATTCAGTACAAAGCCATAAAACAACACAGTTTGGGATCATTTTTGTGTATAAATAAAACAAATATGAGTAAATACATATAATACATTGACAACGCAGGGAGTAGAATACCTAATTGTGTGCATTAAATAAATTATTGGGTCTGTACACTGTTTTCTCATTTCATCATCTTATATTAATACTGCTGTTCCTCTAACATTATACAACCCTGATCACTAACAGGACATATGTTAATTTATATTTATGTAAACAAATAATGCTGATAATTGGTGGTAATGATGATTTGTGTAAACAGAGTATGGGATTGGATTTTGATCACAAAACAGATGTTTTATGTGTGTGCTAATACAATGTGTGCACACTCATGACTTTTCAACTTCTTTTGTCAGCTGATTGACGTGCAGCATGTGCAGTTCTCTCCAGGTGGTCTTTACCAGATCTAAGAGCTTCACCAAGTCTCTATAGGGGCCATGTTTGCTTTGGTCCTGGTTGAAGTTAGCTTAAAATCTGACAATGGAGCAAGTTTGTTTTTGTCACCAGTTTATGTGAATTGTTTTCATTTCAATTAATAAAATGAAGAAAAACAAATAACCAAAAGAAGAAATGACACGGTTGGTGGCATTTTACCAATGTTCTGGTACAATAGCAGTATGAAGTGGTCCACATGTGTTGTCAGCAAACAGAGGTGGCTCTCATGAAGCTGTTGATTAATAAAAGCACCAAGAAACGTAGAAACACGATGGTTTGATTGTGTATTTCTCTGGTGCGTTTTATCTCACTTCAATAAAGAGAATTTGTGACGTTCAGCAAAAGTTCAAGCAGCTTCCTTCCTCTTTGGATTCACTGTGGAAAAAAAATAAATAAATAAAAAGGTAAATAATTTGTTTTCATTTTCTTTTTCTAATGTTAAAAGTTTGCATTCACACATTTTATGTTGTCGTTCTGTTTAATCGCCGTCTTTGTTAACTGAAACTAATTTCATGACGTTACCTTTTTGGCTACTTGCTGAGATGAGAGCTGATCTTTTCTTTTCTGATGATGTTTGCGTAGGGAATCTGAAAGACATAAACAAAAAAACTCAGACAAAGTAATGATGGATTTAAAATAAACAAATAAACATGGCTCCACTGTAAAAAGTTGTCAATGAAGCGCTTTCACTCGTTGAATTTAAATTAGGATTTCAGAAGCGTTGTCAATGTTGGCGATTTGTGGAAAGTTTCAAAAACTGCACACATGAATTAAACATTTCTGGAGTTCATTTAAATGTCTGTGTGAAATTAATGTGTCATTACTCTCAGACAGATCCATCTGCTGGTTCTAGACACATTTGTCAATTACAGTGCGTGCGTGCACTTTGGTGAGCACGTGCATGCCTTCAAAATGACTTTAAAAGCCTCTTTAGTCGTCTGCCTTTGTAATGACACGATGCAGCTTGCTCGTGTGCTCTGTGTGTGTGTTTTTTGTCGGTGCGCGTGCACAGTTTGCTGTCATGTGCGTACAAGCGAGTACAGTTGTAGCATGTGTCAAACAGCAAAGATAAACAGTGTCTGTCAGCCTGTCTGCCAGCTGCTCCTGTGATTGATGTCGACGGAAACACTCAGATGGCTGCAGAGGAACTCCTCACCCATGAAAGACAAACTGCATGATTGACTCTGTCTTTTGATGGACAAATAAGCAACTAAACTACTGTTTATTTCAGTCCTAACCAAGAAAATAACTATTTGACTTGTATTTTTATTTATTTAACCCATGGCTTAAAATACTGTAAGGCATCACAGAACTCCATTAGACTGTAAACACTCTAGTTATTTATTTATTTTTTTTAAAGTGCTGAATCTTAGTTGATGCAATAATAGCGTTAGCTTTCAAACGAAGTCTGTGTTTGTGTTTTATTATTATTTGCTGATCTATAATGAAATGTGCCATTTGTCATTAACAACTTCCATCGGTGTCAACAATTCACATTAGTATTCTTACCATCTGTAACTGCTGGACCATTTCTTCCCTGTAGGCGAGCTCCCGTTTCATCTGATCTTGAAAATTATCTGAAATTGGTACAAAATCGGGGATTAGGTGGAACTTTATCATTTGGGAAACAGATTTTTTAAAGCCATCTGATTGAAGAAGTGTTTGCAAATTATGTATTAAATGTGATCATTTATGTTCTGTTCACAAGGGGGTACCGCAGGGTACTATATTAGGTCCTCTGCAATTCATAACTTTTATAAATAAATTGGGACTGATTTTGTCTGATGCACTTTTATGCAGACAACACATTTATTTATTGCACTGAATCCACTTATACTCAAGCTACTGAATTATTACGAAAAACATTTGCTGCTATCAAATTTGCTTTATTAAATTTAGAACTTGCCCTTAATACAGATAAAACTAAACTGATGTACTTTTCCAGATCCAGAGGACCACAAAAGATCCAGTCTGTGTTCTCTTGCAGTGGAAATGAAGTAGAGCTGGTTCACACATAAATATTTGGGTATTTTGATTGACGACTCCCTCACTTTCAAACCCCATGTGGAAAGTCTTGTGAAAAGGCAAAAAGTAAAGCTGGGCTTTTATTTTTGAAACAAGTTGTTTTTCATATACTGTACTGCTAAAAAGCAGCATACCTCTACAACTTTTAAGTCTGTGTTGGACTAAGAAGATCTTTTGTGATTGTTTCCTCACAATGTCTTAAAATGCTCGACTCGGTCTCTGAGGTTTATTACGAACTGCAAATTGTCAACACACCATCGTGATTTATATTCACCGGTCGAATGACCTGGTCTGGCTGCCTGAAGGAACTCCCATTGGTTAACTTTTATTTACAAGACACTGCTTGGACTCCTGCCGGCCTGTATTTGTACTGCAATTGCACTGAGAAATGTTGACTCTTATACTTTTCGCTCACGATTTGCTTCTTCTTTCTGTCCCTTTTGCTCGGGCTGAATTGGGTAAGAAGGCTTCTGTTCACTCTGGTCCCTCTTCTTGGAACTTGATACAAGAATCGGAATTCATCTCATTCAGTGCTTTTACATCCAATTTAAAAGTCCTTGATGCCAATTCAACGACGTACCTGCTTTTTATAGCTTGGCATTTTCTTATAACTGTGTAATTTTTTGTGTTGTATTTGTTGCTGCCTCTTTGCCAGGACTCTCTAGTTTTTAACCTCAATGGGTTTTTATCGTGGCAAAATGTACTGTACTTATATTGCACCATTCTATCTAATCAAGATGTTCAAAGTGCTTTACAACACAACGTTCCCTCATTTACCCGTTCAGCATTTCACTAGATCGCTACAAAACTAATCAGTGCTTTTAAATCACATTCATACATCAGTGGGACACACATTGGAGGCAACGAGGGGTTCAGTGTCTTGTCCAAGGACACTTAAGCATGTGACTGCTGGTGGAATCGAACCCCCAACTCTTGCATTAGAGGACAACTGCTCTAATCCCTCAGCCACTTTTTATTTAAAGGTTAAACACAAAATATTAAAATCAAATAAAAAAGTGTGCTCATAAATTATTTGAGCTAGAGAGCTAAGAGGAGCTATGTGAACAGAACGTATGTAGTAGGACGAAAAAAAAAAAAAAAAGGAAGTTCCTCCCAGTAAGAGGAAGGACTTACGAAACACTGGGAATGGTGCAGTGCCTTTCAGGGCATGAAACTCTTGCTCCAGTCTTCTCCTGAAGTCAATCTGCTCTAAAAGAACCTTCTGGAGCTCTTCTGCAAAATGAAAGCAAAAAAACAAGAAATTACAAAGAACTTTTGGGAAAAGAATTTGCACCATGCAGTCAGTCTATCTATAAATATCAACAAGGCTCGTGAAGAATTTGGACTATAACGCTCATTGCTCAAGAACTTACCTTTCTCCATGTTCTCAACATCCTTTTTAAGCGCCACAGGAGAGGAAGCACTTCGGCTCTGGTCACCTGAAAACACAGAGAGAGTCAATTTAGCACAGACCAAAAAGAGTTACACCGATGAACGAAGAAGTGCAAGTCTGTTGAAGGACCCTTTTACAGAAGATCAGCTATCTGTGGAAGCTGATATCATGATTAAAAAAAGGATAATTTACAAAACTTATTTATATTGGTAAATGAATAAACTTGTGTAAAGATGCAGTTAGGCAGCAGCTTTAAAATTTTGACAAAAAAAGGAAACACTTTAAATCAACTTTACTGAAGGTACAGTGCATTTTTGCAACTGATAATAGTTGTTCATTGTTACATGTAGTCTACAAAAAAAAATCATTAATCTTATCAAAATAAGGTAAAAACATGTGTGCGAATGACATCCAATGCTCATAAAAATATAATTATCTGGCTTTTTGTATATTTTCCTGTATTTTATTTTACATGTTCTCTCTTGTCTATGTTCAGGTAATATTGCAGTTTAGTTTTTGTCCTCTAGGTGTCAGAGTAAGTTTGTGCTAACTGTGTACAGGAGGATTAAACTATTGTACTGTGGACAAACTCATCTGTCAGATCAAATCACTTAAATCAGGTGACTTTTAAAAGATGAAGCAAAAGTTTAATGTGAAAAATAAAGAGTTTTATCCATTGAGCAGAAAAACAGAAGCCCGAGTCTCATCAACTGTTGCATTTATCTTAGCTGCCGTGGCTCAGTGATTGTTGTGAACAGGTAAATGTTTAGCAGAACTGTTTTATGTTTCTGCACTTTAATGAATCATATTCATTCAGAAGTTTTCTGTCTCTGGAGCAAACATCTCCATCACAGTATTGTCAACATTGTTAAGCATGTGTGTGTGTCTTTAAATTAAGCAGTCCAGCACACTGGATGTGCACATTCTCCTTGTGTCCTGGCTCCTTCGGCCTCCCCTTGCTTCTCCGTCTCACTGTGAGCACAGAGAGCTCCCTTCTCTCCTTTCCTCTCCTCTCTCTGTCTCATTTGATAAGCAAATTTGCAGACACTGCCCGAGGATAACAACCTCGTTTGACAGTCAATTAACCGTGAATAGTCAAAGCCAAGGCGGTTTGCATTACATAAATGGAAAATTAGATTATTTTTTTCTCCCTAGAAACAGAGGGAGAGTTTTAAGACAGTGGAGTGGGGTGGGGGAGTGGGGGGTGGGACTCAGAGGAATCAGGCCTTCTAATCACGTAGAGCTTCCTACCGCCCAGGGAGACATTTGGCAATCAGGGGAAAGGTGGTCTCATTTAATTTGTTTCGTGTAATTTTTTGAAATACATTATACATTATGCACAGGGATCATTACGATGTCTGCATGTGTAGGGGTTGAGGGAATGGAAAGGGGGGGGGTTGTAGATATAAATGTTGGCACAGATGTCATAAAGCACTTTTAATGTCTCCCTGACAGATATAAAAAGGCAATAAGCTGTGATTTTTTATTTTTTTCAAACGGGAAAATGTTTTTTTTTTTGCACTGAGAAAGGAGGGAAAAAGGCAATTATGTCAGCAGAGATATGGGCCCAGGATGGAGACTGGCAGCGCAATGCTTATCATTGAGCTGATGTTTTCTAGTTGAACTATAACAGCCCCCCTAAGAGTAACGGTGCTGGTGACAGCGCTGCTGAAGAGAGTAGCAGCTTTCTACTTCTTTTCATATTTAGCTATATTTATGAGACCCTCTTTACTCCTCATAGGAATAAAGAAATGTACAAAGAGGATAACGCTAACCACCAGCATTTTCTCACTGTGTTAGGTATCCTGAGAGCACATTTATATCATATATGTATTAGGGCTGGACGATAAGGCCAAAATTTTATCACGATATTCTTAATTTTGATCAATAACAATATAATTTCGATATTGATATAAACAATATAAAAGCCTCAGGAAAAAATGTGCATACAAATTAATGTTCACTTTTTATTTTTATTTCGCCTTTAAAGAAAATTGAAATCACTGTCAAATAAACATAACTCTCTCAACTTTGTCCATATTAATCGTTTTAACTTTAAACAACAACATAATTTAATACATGTGCAAACGTCTGCGTTGGTTGCATGTGTTTCTCTTTTGATACAGATGGGGGTGTCGTTTCAGGGACATGTTGGCTCAAACGTTTATTGTGTTCTTCTTCTGACGCTCAGCATATTTTATCAGGTGGAAACTCTTCAGATGGTGGAACAAGTTAGACATGTTCCCACCGCTAATTTCTGATGGTCATGGGCACTCATTTTGAAGCGAAAACTTGCACGCGTTGGAGCTTAGCCTAGCGTAGCCTAGCGTAGCCTAGCATAGCCTGCTAGCGCTGACTCCTTCTGGACTCTAACTGTGTGTGTGGTGTATGTCACCACTCAAGTACATTGTTATGTGTCGTGCCTTTTGCTGTTTGGGTTGAAGCGGCCACTTCAATCCGAATTTAAAAAAAAATGTCAGTGAAACGCTGTAATCATAGCGTAATGTATATAGAAATATCAAAAATGTGCCTAAAACTCATATTCCCATCTTGACTAAAAGTATATTGTGATACATATCGATATTGAATTATTGTTCAGTTCTAATATACTGTATATGTACTTTTTTCATAATTGCAATCTGTCCTGTTTGAATGCCATATTCATTAAATACTTTGTCATGTTTTCATCTGAATTTGAAACCTGTAGCCCAAAGTAAGGATCAACACTTAAAATAAATAAATAAATAAATAAAAAATAGAAAGTAAAATGCTTGTACCTGAGCACTCTCTCCAATAGTTTGGGGAAGAAGTCTCGCTCTCAGGCACAAAGAAACTTCTCTGCTCTTTGTTTTCATCTGGAAGCAAATAGGGGAGAAAGACAAACAGATTTAAAAAAAGGGAGAGTCAATAAGGCTCACTGGTTATCTGGACACATGGAGATAACTAAGTGTGTGCATGGCGTGTGTCTCAAATGTTTGTGTGCATTTATGAGTTAAGTGTGTTTGTCAACACTCTGCAAGAAAACAGACAAAGAGGCATTTTCCTGCACAAAATGGGTCTGAATGGGAGAAGAGAGGAGCAAATGAAACATTGCAGGAATGTGAGCCTTACACTAGAAAACCACTCAGTCAGAAAACAAATGAAACAAAAAGGCTGTAATACAACTGACTCCATCCTTTAATAAAACCGTAACAGTTCACTGAAATAGTGTGCAAGGATATTTCTAAAAATTGCGCCAAAAATGGGATTTAAACATTTTAACTTGTATCTTGCAAGTTGCAAGGATCAGAATATTAATTTTTGTCACAGGTGTTTTGCATTTCCGGTCTTGCGCAGCATAATCATGTTAAAAATTGTTGGCTTTATTTGTTAATTAAACTAGAAATAACAGACTTAAACGTATCCAAATGTTTGCGCCCACCTGAAATGCTGGAATTGTCTTTGGTTGCGTACGCCGGTAGTCCTTCATCTCTGTTTTTCTGAACCTAGAAAAACAAATTGTCAGTAAGCATTTCCTTTCATGTGATGAATTTTGCAGACATTAAAATATAAAATGTATAGGATGGCAGGATGTGCAAAGCAGATATGATTATAATTTTATGTAGATCAGTGCAATTTGCCTTACGCTTATTCTTTTAAGGTTCCTCCCTGTTTGGCAATGTCTATTGTTTCTTAAATTAATGTTAGAATTAATCAGTTTGCTTCTCACTTCAAGGTACGCAATAAGTTAATGTTGGATTACTCTGTTGCTTCTTCCTCCTGTCAACAGCCTGGTTAATGTGGGAGTCAAAAGGTTAAAGATTAGAGTTGCCCCAACAGGTTGGGGTGACAGAGAGAGAACAAACACTCTGTGTCTATTAAACAATCCACGCCTGGGTCTATTAGCTGGGATCAGAGTAGGGCGACTGTTTCAATTTCTACAGGGAGAAACCAGGCTATCAATCTGCTTATGCAGATCACAACACTGCCTGACTGCCGCACCATTTAAATAATAATTAGCTAAAGTGGCCTGTGGGGATATTTACGTTTTTATAAGCTGCGTCCTCTCGGTGAGGCGGGGTGGAGCTGGAGAGCGGCAAGCTGGCACGTGGAGAGGCAGGTAGGCTGGGGGAGTCCTGCATGGGGTTCGAGGAGGATCCTGGGGAGGTGCTGGGATACACTGCACCGCTGCCTCTGTCCTTCCCCCTCTGCTCTCCGGTGCTGTCGCTCAGGGCAGGGTGGTACAGGTTGTTAGGAGTCTGTGGGGGTCTGCTTGTGAAAGTCCCCTCCTCCTCCTCGTCCTCCTGCTTCGAAGACTCCACGTCCACTTCCCCCTCCTCTTCGCTGTCCTCTCCAGCTTCGCCGTCGCTTCCGTAACTGCAGCTGCTGGTGGGTGACAGTCGCTGGTGTCGGTCGGACCCGGCGACCACAACTCCGAAGTCCTCATCTGTTGCCCCGACGACTCCTCCGCTGTTGCTGTGTAGCTTGGCGATGCTGTCTGCGTCTTTGATGACAGGACGGAAGGCAGAGCCATAGCTCGGCTTCCTTGTTTGGAGAGCTGTGTTGTCCAACAGCTTGAGCCATCCCTCTGATGTCACGGGGCGAAGATCAGCGGTTCTTGTTGCGCATTCTGGGTCAAACAACCCTGATCTTGGTGCAGTGGTCCCATTGCTGGGGGTTATAGTCGTGCTAACTCCATTTCCACTGCCGCCCACAGCCCCAGCATCACTGGGGTCAGAGAGATCCAGAAAGGCCTGCCTGAGAGAGGAGTTTTCTGTCAGGGAGGTGAGGGTGCTGGGCTGAGGCTGGAGATAAGTGGGGACGGGAATCCCCCCTGCTGCTCTTGGAGGCCAAAACATGCAAAAAGGTGGATAAAAAGTGTCTTTACGGCCAGGCCATAAGAAACCTGACAGTCCTGTTCCTTTCTGCGCAGTTGAAACATCACTGTCCTCTTTTTTCTGCTGGCAGAGACCAAACCCCGGGAATGGATATGGGGAAGGAAAGAGTGAGGTGGTGGGAAACTTCTGCAACATGCTGAAGCCTTTGCTCGGGACTGGGATGACTGGGTAGTTGCATGGCGTTTTGCGGGGAGACAGACTGTCTCCGTCCAGATCTTCCTCATCCTCAAAGCGACCTCTTTTCTGAGCGCCCAAGTCAGGTCCCATCATGTGAGGCACAACTGTACCTGGGAGGGTCTTCATAGGACCCATGGAGGAGCAATGGCTTGAGGAGGGCAGCGCTCTCTTTCGACTTCCTCCGTTGAACATAGCTTTGACGTCTTCCCAAGCGTAGACTAACTCGTCTTGCGGGTGCTTGTCAGACAGTTTGAGGTGCCGTCGCCAGGAGTTGAAGTTGGCAGCATCAGGCTGAGTGTACTTGGCATCTGGTGTGCGGTGGGAATGGAAGATAAACTTATTGGGGGAGAAGTACATGTTGCAGAAAGAGCACTTGATGCATTTGGCTCTGGAGCTGTTGTAGCGCGCTGGTATGAAGTTACCGCGGCAGCCCCAGGCACACTCGTGTGTCACGTCAAAGGCAAAGTTGTCGGGCAGCTTAGGTGGCAAGTTTTCCCCCAGGAAGGACTTGCACAGGCGCTCGGCTTCACGCTTTGTGATCATGCCGCAGCGGCGAGATGAGATGGGCATGGCGCCGGCCCTGCGGAGGATCTCCAGCTGAACCGGAGTGCACTGGACACAGGTGATGCCCAGCGCCACACGCCGGTTATGAATCTCGTTGTAACTGTAGTTTTTCAGGAGCGTGTTGGAAATTTGTGCCAAGCAGAGTCTCTCAATGTTATCAATAACTAGTGATACAATGGGAACGCCGTATAGGATGACCTGACCAACCTGGTTGGGTTTGAGGGGCGAGGAGGAAGAGGAAGGAGAGGGTGAGGATAAGGAAGAGGATGAGGAGTGAAGATGGGCGGGCCTGGGAGGAGTGAGCGGCTCTTGCTGATAAGATCCTGTTGAGTTTGTCATTATTATGTCGCTAGGGCTTGAAAGATGAGCCTTGTCCATACTTAAATTAAAACTGGTTGTGGAACAACCTGTTGAAATAGAAAAGAAAGAGAACAAAAATGCATGTTTTTAACTTTAACTGTAAAAAAAAGCTTATTTTTAATTCAATTTTTGAATGGAAAGTTACATTTAACATGCACACATTTTATAATTAATTATTGCAATGCAATATGCAAAATAAAATAAAAAATACTTGCGAAAATAAGAAATAAAAAGTACCCATTAGATTTGTTTCTGTCGTTTTGAGTTTCTTCAGTTTTAAAATATTTTTCTTAGAATTACTGTATAAGTTAAAATCTGAACATGTTTTAAACCACAAACATCTCCCATATGAATCTAAATATAATTATTTCCTTCTAATTAGAGGGATTTGAATTTAAATGACTGAAATAAAATGACAAAATATATATTTTGTATATACTTGTAATTTCAAGTACAGTATATTCATACTTGAAATTAAGCTGGCCCCCCCCCCCCCGAAAAAAAAAAAAAAAAAAAACTTTTTATTAAATACATTAAATTATTTAAATTTAGGTGTTTTGTTGTTTTTGTTTTTTTTGAATTCATACAATACATTTTGAAGCCTTGGACTTTTCTATACATTTTCAGCATTTAGTGGTGTCAGTAAGACGATGAGAAAAGCAAACTTAAAAAAAAAAAAAAAAAACTTTTACAGAGAAAATCTGTCTTTTTTTAATGTAGACATTTTAGAGATTTACGCACTAATGGAATTGTACAGTTTATAATTTTACACAGCCTAATAAAATCATTTTGTTTGAGGGGAAAAGCAAATCATCTACAGTGTATATTGGAAAAAATACTGCAGCAGAAT
>JARVLU010000528.1:23190253-23201458 GCA_031762415.1 Simpsonichthys santanae | reverse complement strand
TACTAATACATGGTGAAACATGTTTACATTTATTCATTTCCCCAACCTCAAGGATACAGTGGGATCTTTCTCTAAAAATAAAAATTGTCCAGCAAAATGCCTCATTTTTTCGGCACACACACCACTTAAGAGTGGTATACTTTAATTTTAATAAAACTCATTACATATTTTCTGTGTTATAATGGCACCCCAACTGGCCAGAAAACCTCTTCTCCAATGGCCCACAGGCCAGCAATTGAGAAGCAGGTTTTGCGGCTCCAGGCACATTGTATTTAGTGAGTGAGGTGGCAGAAATGGCTCTTTTGATCCAAAAGGTTGCAGACCCCTGGTCTAGACATCTGGTCTATCATAGTCCAATGTGTGTTAGTATCTTACAGGATGTCTCGGACACATAGTTGCAGAAGTAGTTGTGAGATCTTCTCAGGTCTTCAAAGAACATAGTCCTTTTTTTTTAGGATATACCACACCAAAACCACCGTTTAATGTCATTACCACTACCTTTAGGATACATTTTTATTTAATAAATGCAAAAACAATGTGGAAAAACTCTTGTGTCATCAATGCTGTGTTGCTTACTGATGACAGCTGTTCTCAGCCATGCTTATCTAGCTTTATCACTTTCACTCACTCCATCTAAGATCAAATTAAGGGCAACATGTTTAACTTCATATCTGATCTTTAAAACTGTATGTAGTCCATTAACGTGTATGTTGCTACAGTAATCCCAGGTCAGGAGTTTAATCGTGACTGCACGCAAAGACAGTAAATGAGGCCTGCGGGCTTGAAACATGACGAATACAACAAATATGGACCTGTTAATTCATTTCAAAGTGAATAATATGTATTAATAAATAGTATTTAATGATTTGAGCACTAAATTTAACCAGTTAGGTTGGCTTGGCTGGATTAGATGATTTGTCAGGTTTGTAGATGGTTTAGGGAAGTGCAAAGTGCTCTGTGAGGGGAAAACATGGAACAATAAGACCTGTAATATAAGATGGAGCTAGGTTGTTGAGGGCTTTGTAGAAGTAAGAATTTGAATTATGTTCTGGATTTGACAGGGAGGCAGAGGAGAGAAGCTAAAACAGGAGAGATGTGATCTCTCCCACTAACTCCAGTTAAGACTCTGGCAGCAGCATTTTGGATCAACTGAAGACTTTTAAAATAAGTATTTGGACACACAGATAATAAACCATTGCAATAGTCCAGTCTAGACGTAACAAATACATTAACCAGTTTTTCTGCATCATTTTTAGATGAGATGTTTCTCATTTTAATGATATTACACAGGTGGAATTAATGTGGGGGATAAAAGACACGTCCTGATCAAAAATAACACCAAGATTTTTAACATTAGAACTGGACCCAACCAAATCCAAATGTAGAGGTTAACATCTCTTGTGCAGACAAAAAATAAGATTCTGCTGATAGACTGGAAGTCCCAGATCTGCAGAGCCTCCTCAAGTTCAACTATGACACAGTGACAGAAGTGATGAGGAATCTCAGCTCCCTCAAGTGGATACTTAATGATACCAACAGTCCAGTGCAGCAGTATCATGGAGATCAGGCTCGTGCAAAAGCGTCAGACCGAGGAGCCGTACACGTCTAATAAAAGTTGCAAGTTCTTGACTGTCAGGACCTCAAGAGATGTGACAAGTACTGTTCCCTTCTGTTGAATGTCCTGACATCTGGAACAAGTCACCGCTTGTTAAATCAAAGACAATTACAATGTGCAGCTGCTTCATTTATCTCTCAACAAGAATGCTACATCCTCTAATACTCAGCTAGACATGCAAACACTTGTAAACTTCAAGAAAAATAAATGAACCAGTCTTGTGTTGTTTTGGTAAGAAAGGCTAAGCTAAAGACAGATGTAACATTCAGAATATGATATTAAATGATTATGTGGCTGCAGTGTTTTTTTTTTTTTTTATTGGACATACAAATAATATGCCACGTATTTGAGCAAGTCAAGTGCAACTGAAAATGTGAGATTGAGACACCATTATAAGCTGATCCTCACTGAGTGTCTGATCTCTAAATGAATGCAACATATTTAAATCTCTCTTCCTGTCTCTGCATTTATGTTTTGCTCACTCTCTGAGTTTGACCTGCAAGCAAACCTCTAAGCTGTATTTGAAAAACAGAGGCCATGGGACATTTAAGAGAAAGCAGATCTTTAAATGTTCTGTCTGCGGGCCTTCTCATCCATCTGACTGACCTTTGCTGACAGATTTCAAGCTGCGAATAGAACCAACCCTGACCGTGATGTTAACATTTTCTTTATCTTCTGTTTTTATGGAATTTTGTGTGCGTGTCAGTTCTTTGAGCAGCTTGACAAGTTGATTTTGTACTAATCAACATTAATTAAAGGAAAAGTTGCAACTGCAATGTATGTCAACAGTTCAGAAATTACACTTTAAAAACAACATTGCATGCATTGCTGGGTTAAAAAAAAAAAAGAAATTCTGTTAAAAACATGCTAAATTTCATTAATTTAACTGGATGCAGTCAAAACCTCCACTTCCGTTCAGACTGCTCCACGGAAACAGGAAATAAACAGTTTTCCGTTTATTTAGATATTTCTGAACAACTTCTGGAGTCCCCCAAGGCTCTGTGTTCAGTCAGTTGTGCAATTTTTTAAATGATTACACGCGATAGTTTCTAAAAACACTGTTCTGGACCTGTGATGTGCCCACGGTGTATCATGTGACTATGAATCAAAGAAGTGGTTTAAGACAAAGGATGGATGGTTTAAAAAATGCTATTAAACATGCATCCATTGAAGTTTAACTTAAACAATTTAACAGATTGAACAACCACTTACGAATCAAAAGTGATGCAAAACTAAAGTTGCATTGAGGCAAACAGCATATTAAATTAGGAAGCAATCACACTCAAATGTTTACATGTGATATTAGAGATTTCCTGGCCATAAATCCTAAAGATGTGAGATTAGTTAAATATGGTTTCATCTTCTGAGCTGATCCAGGTCACATTTTTTAAAAGCCTCTGAGTGTACTTCAAAAGTTCATCCTCAACAAAAATCCACATACGATCTAGAAATAGCTCAGCTTATTTTTCGATTTGCATACGTTTGTGTTTGGCGCAGTAAGTACGGCGAGAGCAACACTGAATTAAAGGTTTACTTAAAAAAATAATCACAAAGAAGACTAAAACATAAAATCTCCAATATTCTTCTTCTTTTGGCTTTTCCCTCTTCAGGGGTCGCCACAGCGAGTCATCCTCCTCTAACTCACTCCGTCCTCTGCATCCTCACTCCAACTACCTCCATCACGTCATCTCTAACTGCATCCACAGATCTCTTTTTAATTTTCCTGGCAGCTGCATTTCTAACATCCTTCTACCATTATAACCACTGGAACTCCTCTGGACACCCAGTTGTTCAACCTGTGCTGTACCTCTGATGATCCTAATTTTATTCCTCCTAAGGAGAACCTCAACATCTTCATTTCTGCCACTTCCAGTTCTGTCTACTGTCTTTTTGTCAACACCGCTGTCTCCAGACCATACAACATAGCTGGTCTCACCACTGTCCTGGAAAACCTTCCTTCCACCTTTGTTGCCACTCTTCTCTTGCACATCACTCCTGAAACTTTTCTCCATCCACTCCATCCAGCCGGGGCTCTTTGTTCACCTCTTTATTATACAATTTTACATGCACCACTGGGCATCCAGTAAGGCGTTGCTTAGATAAATTTGCATGATAGTTTTGCCCTTCCTGCCACAACTCTCACCATTTACGCCCTAGTAGCTGGTTTGTTGTACTCTCTATTATCATTACTAGTCACTATTATTAAGGTATAATTAGACATCACCACACTTTATTGCAAACCACACCTGTCACAATTAATTTAAAGTAATTTAAAAATAAAAAAAATAGACTACTGTATATACTTTTTGTATTACAATAAGCAAATCAATGTTTGAAATGATTGAATTGATTGTTTCATAAGGAGCAGACATTATAAGAAATGTTTTCTTCTTCTGCTTCCTTTCATTTTATGTTCTTTTTTTAAATTTTCTTCTGTATATAAATTGTCATTGTTTTTTTATATGAAATGAATACAATCATACCATACTATACTATAAAATCAAATTATTCAAAACCAGAGGAGGGCATAGATGTAATGGCAGAACGAGGTCCATGACCCACTTAAGGTTTCTCAGCAAAATTATTGCAATCAGTAAATAATATTTTCACAATGTTTAAAATTTCTACACCATCTGCAAGGGCAGGTTTAATGTTTCAACTTGTAGAATACTTTATCCAGTTTTATCACTGGGCATTTTTCTTGAACCCTTTGATAAAATGTGACTGATGGATGCCATCACCCTCCACCCCCCCACCCCCCCACTTATGTTTCCCTCCTCCTCCAGTCCATCCTTCACGTCACAGAGCATCCTGTGGGATCCGGGAAATGATTAAGGACGACAGTTTCAAATACCTTTCAAGTATCTCCCTGATGGCAGCTCAAAGTAGGTGGGCATGGAAAAAGTGGTGGTTTGTAATGCCGCACTGTCCAAAAGAACTGATCCTCAGATAAATAACGTTATTAACTTACTTTTTATGTACATGGATGTTTCTGATCAGTGTCCTGAGATGACTTCTGTTGTGACTTGGTGCTAAATAAACTGAAGTGAATTGAATATCTGAGTGAGAACGTGTCCAGAATATGTTTCTTTTAGTCCTGATTTGAAGAGCAACGTTTTTCCTCTATGTCAGCACGTGGAAGGAAACAACAAACTGTCAAGGGACAGACGTTCATGCACCCGGCGTGTTCACTTTACTACTAGAAGGAAGAGTAAAAAATACCAAGGCTCTTTAAAATAATGTTTTATCTCCTTTAAATCTGTGAAGTACCCAGGTCTTTACGTTGACATACATTCATTCCTTCATCGTGGCACCGTGCTCACCGTGGCATGACAAATGGATGTGCATGTGTGAATACACGTGTGTGTGTGCATGTCCTTGTGCAGTATGTGTGTGTGCATATGTCTTTGAGGGAGAGATAATGAGATCTTGCTCAGTTGAGGCCTGGTCTTGATCCCCAGAAGCCTTGGACTCATTTCTGTGAGAAACCTCTGAACGAAGTGAGTCTTAGCCTGAGCTCTTCAGCAGAAACATCAACTTTTAGAGGGTTCATAAACCCAAGGAAGTCCAGAATGATTGCCTTTGGTCTTTATATGTGGAAACCTTTCTGCCAACGTCCTTCTACGTTATTGATATTCACCATTTATATAATTGTACAAAACATATAATAACCATTAATCATTGGGGAACCAATGTTTATGTGTTTTTGTGAATGAAAATGGAATTTCCTATTGTTCAGAGCATAACTTTCATTCACGTTGAAAGAATAACAGAACAGACATGACCGTTGAATCCCAATACATTATCATTTGCTTTATCCAATCGATTCAAAGCGACAAAACAAGACTTTAAACTTGCACGTGACACTGAGTTTATAAACTCTTGGGTTTTGTTTCCTGTCTTTTCACCGTCCCTCCCTCTACTTCTACGTCTGCATACCTGTCAGCTAGACTCACCATGCGAGTCAGCCAGGGCTATCACTGTTGCCTTTCCTTTTTGGCATTGTTCAAACTAAATGGAAACAAGGTAATTAGCTTGTTACAATTAAAGCGAGACAAGCGGATGAATTGTAATCACCCGCAATGAAGTTCCCGCTTTTCCCCCCGCAGCCTCCGCGAGGCCAGCTGAGCTGTCCTCATTTGCATAATTAAAATATACAAATGATAATGGATTTTATAGTCAATGTCCAGAGGCTGCAGAGACCGAGATGAGAAAAAAAAAATGAAATCACAATAACAACCACGATACTTTTGCCTAGAGGGAGGGAGAAAAGGCAGAGTGGAGACGGGAAGAAAACGGAGACTGTGGGTCCACTGGAAAGAACAGAAAGAGAGAGAAGGATGGAAAGATAATAAGAGATAAATGAGTGAGAGAAGAGACAGGCTGAACATTAGAGGGAGCAGAATAAAGGTGAACCAATTACATTTGCAAATAGCATACGCCTGGCCCTGGCCTGCAATGCCCTCCCTCTGGGGGAGTCTTTCACCTGATTACATGAAATTGGGATAGAATTAAACATCTATGAATTGTCCTAAGACAAACCAAAATGAAATTAGAACCCGACATCTTCTTTACCTTGCGGTGCTAAAAGGCCGCATGGCAGGGACAGAAGGGGAAACAGAAGGATTTTGCAATTAGGCGAGGGACAATGTTGGTGAAATTAGGCCTTAGAGCTGAGTTCTCCCTCCCTCTGCCTTTTCTTTCCATCGCTTCTTTGGATTTTATGTCATTTTCTCTCATTTTGCCATCAGAAAGTTTTGCAGCAAAACATGTGCGATGCTTTAAAAGTCATGTGGTAACATTTTGACACACACAAATCACTACGGGCTGCCTTACCATACCAGAACATGCTTGCCCTTGTGATTTATGTACACGGTGCATGAGGGAAATTTGCCATGGGTGGTGGGCAAAGCCCCCAAAACAACAATTGAAAAGCTGTTCATGCATCAAACTTGCATCTTCACAATAAATGTTTAGGGACGAGGGCTCTTATGAAGAGAAGGGGGTCTCCTTAAAAAAATAAAGAGTTAATTTTTCTGAAGACAAAATTGCTTTGTATGAAAGAAAGTGCTGGTGTTCTTTTGTTTTCCATTTTCTGCTCCTCTTCCTTCAACCGCAAAATAAAAAAAAAAAATGTATATAAACGTCTGAAAGACGAAACATTTTATCCCTGAATGTATCAAATTAGAGAGAATTGTGTTATTATTATGATAATAACACAAATAAGAAAAGTGCATATTCTCTGTTCTCTTCCACTTCATTTACCACTCCATTCAGCTATCCCACAGGGATCAAAAATAATACATTTAACTTGTAATCGGATCACATCTGATCTAAAGTGAAGATGCACATCATACAGTTATTCTCATTTTATTACCAACAACCACTTCGCTTGTAATGGCAAGACAATGTGGTTTTCACTGCCTTTCAAACAGCAGGGCGTTGTATACTCTGCGGTGCTTTCCACACCCTGCATGATTAATGAAAAATACAGATGTTTAACCCCTAAATAGTAGATTTTTTTTAAAACCTATGGTTCAGATTACTACCTCTTTTACCAACACTAAATTAGTAATAAAAATGCTTTGCTAACATGACCACTGTTATTTTTTTGTTATAAGGGGCTACAACTTGTTCGGTTGTCTTGGTCACAGCTGTTTTCAAGTCTAAATTATAAACCACAAAGTTTCTTGATGGAAATATGTTTATCTTCTAAAACAAAAGATTATGACATTACAGTTACTGTAAAAATAGTAATTATATATAAAAAAGAAGCTTGATGTATATAAATTGTTAGGAGTTGATGATGGAGAGGGTGGGCCCCAGAGGTTATCTATCACCAGCAAACTGATTTTTTATTTTTTTATTTTATACTTTGTACTATGGAGTATGGTGTTTTGTGGGAATCAGTTTGATTAAGTGGCTCCTCAGATTGAAGAAATCCTTTGGATGAAGGACGAAACGTCTCAGCAAAAAAAAAAGAAGAAACCGTCCAGATGACCTGACTGAACATTGTCGGATTTTATACCTGGATTATTTTGGTGTTTTGGACCACTTTGGCATGACTGTCTCAGAGGAGTTGAAGGGGGAGAGGGCGGGCCCCGGAGGCCATCTTAGCACCAGCAAACTGTTTCTTTCCACTAGGGAATTTGCTGTTTTGTGGGAATCAATTGGGTTGGTGGCTCCTCAGATTGAAGAAGTCCTTTGGATGGAGGACAAAACGTCCCAGCAACAAAAAGAAACCGTCCAGATGACTTGACGGAACATTTTATTGTAGCTATTTGAATTCTTTCAGGAGTCAGTTTATATATGCATGCACTATGATCTATATCATGTGATATAGATTTTATAACCTTTTCTGCTCCTTTACCATTTGTATTGATATTAAAATGTTCCATAATCATGTCCCCATATATTGTAATCCTTATTGATGTGACTATCAGTAAGAAGATAGTGGAGAGGTCATATTTTAACATTTTGGAGACTTTTAAATGTTATGGTAGACAGTTATTATCCTCTGTAAGAATCCTTGATCAATGATTATCTCCAGCTGTGTGTGCAGCTGCTGGGTTCGCTTCTGAAAACATTCTGACAAAGCGAAATGGAGGGGCAGGCCCTTTGTCGAGTTCTCTACAAAACTAACCTTTTCAGTTCGGGAAGTCAGAACGGGTCAGAACCCCAGACAGGTGAAGGCACTGATAAGTTTGTACTTGTAAATGCATTGATCTTCTGTGATTGCTGACTGTTGTCACTTTGGAAATAAGTATGAAGCAGCCTACACCTGATTGTTTGGGGAATCTCTTTTTTTCCCCCATGACACAGGCACTTTAGTAACAAACAAACAAACAAAACAAACAAACAAAAAAAAAAAGCCAAATAAATAAAATAGTCTACAATTAAATGCTAGCTTTCCATGAAGGAAGGCATATCACCCTTCATTGTCAAAGTTTAGATCAGTTCAAAGTTTAGATTATGCTACAGATTTTCTTACAATAAGAAGAAACAAAGTTTAACGTTTTGGTCAAACCTTGTAAATCATGTTATGAACAATCTCACAAAAGTGTGTTAGCTCTTTGGTAAGGATGACTGTCAGCTACAAACTTCTCAGGTTTTAGTTTAATGTTTGCTAAATTAACTGAGTTATAGCCACTCATGTGTTAGTTATTTAAATGTAAAGCCTTCTTAAAATGAGTCGACTCTGAAAGGCTGTCAGTTGTAGATGCACCTTAAATGATTAGGTTGTGAGAGTTTCTTTTGTTGATCTGATATTGTGCTAACACAACCTTCAGTGGCTGGTGGTAACTACTAAACACATATACAGATCACTTTTAGAGTGAATTTGTAGATACAATTTTTTTTTTTGAATTTCTATTATTATTAATCTAAAACTCTAGTTACTTGTTAAAACTGATTTGGTTATGACAGGATGCCCCACCCCCACCCTCTTTAGCTGCTTTTTTATTCTATTTGCAACACTATTTGTTTTTTTTACTCTGTATTAATTTTAGTTTTCATATTTTATTACCTTAAATACTCACCTTTTTATTCTTATTTTCTCAGTTCTCTTTATTTTGAACATATTCCCATTGGCACGTTAGTTTATTCCCACAAACGTTATATTTAATTCTCTGTGCTTTCCTTTGTATATTTCTCTGTCTTTGTAAGTGTTTACATAAATCTCTGGGTGTGCAGCTCCCTGTTAACATAGCCCTCGTTGTCTTCATCTGTTTGTGTGTGTGTTTGTGTGTGTGTGAATAAAAGCAATAACAGAGGCAGAGCTGTAAGTAAATAATGAGGAGTAATCAAAGTTAATGGAACCCAATGGGAGACCCAGCTTCTGTGTGGCAATAATCTCATTTAGAGACAGAAGCAGATTTAGTGGATAATTGGGGCCTAAGTACTCACTGATTCCCCTGCTAACTAACCAACTAACTAACTGAGCTGCTGAAGCTTGACTTTTTAACACAGACACATAGAAAACCACGTCCAGGTCTCGATTTTGATATTTTCCTGCACCTTTCTTTCCTTCTTTTGCTCTCAGCACTGTTTTCTGCTCTTCTGATCTTCTTTACTTCTAACTTTTTACATCCACCCCGTCTCCTCCTCCTCCCCTGTGCATCTGTGTCTATGACAATGAGATCCAGACACATCCATGTAGGGGTGTGTGATGGAGTTAATGGAGGATAGTGTCAGCTGCACAGCAGGGCAGCGCTCGCCTTTTGGGAAAACCCCCAGCATGCTTTGCTCTAACTGTGTGAGATTCTGAACATCTCTGACTCAGACGTTCGGACTTCTCTCCTCGGTGATCGTGCACTTGAGTCCTTAACCTTCGCTTTGATAGAAGACGCAAATTATTAGAGCAGAGACAACAGGACTGCTGCTAAAAATAAATAAATAAAATAATAAACACGTTCACATTATTTTTTTCTGCTGCTCTCTCATGAACCATCTTTGCTTCAATGCTTTATTTTCTCCCAATTCATCGTGGTTCTTCATATTTAACTTCCTGTTGTTTATTGGCTTGAATCTCAGATGAACAGTATTAAACAATGATCTAAATACAGAAGGAAATTAGCTAGTGAAATAATTAACAAACAGATAAACATAAACCATGTGATTTCCCCTTTGTCTCTTTCTTCTGTACTCGTCTATAATTTTTTTGTTCTTACTCTACTCGTAAAATTTCGTCTGTCTACATTTTTCCACACATGGCGCTTAATTTATTTTAACAGCACATGTCACTTTATCCAAACACTGAATATTGCATCATATTTTCACACTATAAAGTAAGAAACGATGTCTTGAGTCCAGATGCATGAATATTCCAAACGTGTTTTCTTTAGTCTTTTCTTGTAATTATTAAGGAAGATTGTGTGCCATGATAAAGTTAACTCAAAGCATTCTTCAGAAAGTGGCTTTCTTTTTATTTTAAAGTGTTTGTTTGTGTAACTATAGACGGGCTATGAGGACATTGTTGGAAGATGCCTCAAATGAAAAATGCTTAAATTTAGAGATCTACAGTAAGTTTTCTAACAGGCCACTAAAAATGTTTGAGGAAAAACAACAATCATACCGTATCCGTTTATACAGATGTGTCACCCTCCTGGATTATTTCCACACTTGGCTTTACAGCTAATGCAGGGTTTGCCAATGTTACACTCTTTTCCAGATTCTATCATAAATCATATAGTTTCACTTATGTATCCTTTTTTTTTTTTTTTGTACCTGCAGGCTATGCATAGTCTTGCTGTAAACTTCAGTTTTGATGTTTTTTTTTTATTTTGCTCATAATTGAAAAACTGAGATTAGTAAATTAACACTGTTTATATTTTTTGTTATACTAAATAAATCACTTTAGGTTAACCTACATTTATTTGTTTATTTATTCCAATATTTGCGCTGTTAGTTTTGTTTATTTGCAGATCAAACCAAGTTTTTAATCATGTCATACTGGGGCTGGATGGATGGATGGATGGATGGATGGATGGATGGCTATTAATCCCAGGGGAAATTTGAGGCATCAAGTAGCATGTTCTAATTATACAGAAATAAAAACAAAAACAAACATGAAATAATAAAAAAAGAAGCAG
>JARVLU010000528.1:23162071-23172337 GCA_031762415.1 Simpsonichthys santanae | reverse complement strand
GTAAAGAAACTGAAAGTTAAACTGGGTTTCTTTTTCAGAAACAGATCATGTCTAACACTGAATGCTAGGAAACGCCTATTAACTGTCTTTCCTTCCCTCCATTGACCACGGTGACTTTATCTACATGAACGCTCCTACAAGCTCCCTGCAGATGTTGGATGCTGTCTATCATGGTGCACTAAGATTCATTAAAAATCCATAACTTTTCTTTCACCATTATATGGTATTTTAAAAGGAATATCACTGATTCCTCCATTTATCTTATCTGAACTTCTCCCATGCGTCAGTTTAATGTCCAGCAACACATCTCTTGAACTTTGCATTTCCCTCAAGCACAGCTGTGGTAATTCTGAGGTTAATTTGACCCTCTGCTGTTAAATACTCTACATTACTGCATTTATTAAACTGCACAGAGCACACAGTCAACACAATAAATAGGAATATGCAAATTTACAGTAAAATTAATTCATGGACAAAAATCAAACAAATTAAAACAAAACTGAAACTTTTTTTAAAAATGATTGCAGTCTAACTGGTTTCTGTTTAGTATATTGTATATATGAAGGGTAAATTGGATTGTATGCTTAGATGATAAACAAAACAAAACAAAACAAAACAACAACAAAAACTTCATAAACCAAAGACTTAGCTTGTAATTGTACATTTGGAGGTAAGAAATCCTGAAACATGTAGTTTGACTATTAAAAATATTACTTGAGTAAAATGGTGCAGTTAAAACTTTAATTTAATTCTGTTCAGGATTTTTAAAAACTGTATGGTAATTAATCAGATGCATTTTTTTCTTGTGTAACACATGTACTTTAATTAACGTTTTAAAAGTTTCCACAATTTTTTATTTTATTTTAGCATGGTGCTTAAAATGTTTAGATTTGTTTCAAAACAACAGTAATCACAAACATGTAAGTTTTCTGATGCTTTAGTCATTTTGATACTGTTATTGAATAGAAGTGTACACAAACATAATTAAAAAGCTCATTTAAAGGGCAATTTCAGAGTTTGATGTTAGATAATTATGTGTTTTAGAACATATTCATCTCCATATTAAATACATGGGCATGCACACATACATAACCGCCCCCCCCCCCCCCCCCACACACACACACACCCCCACACACACACACACACACTCACACCAGGGTTGACAGAACTGGGCAATGAGCTGTCAGAACAGTTTCTCTGCATCACACAGGTCATTGCCTGATCTGTCTCTTTCAAAATGTCTTTGCATCTACTTTCTTTCCTCTGTCTCCTCCTCTCCCTCACCCCTCCTGTCTCTCCCCATTGTCTCATTAAACACAAAACACAATTAAGGTGTGTATATCAGTGGCAGAGCCTTGGTATTAGCACCTCAACCTAAATGGCACCTGGCAGAGGAGTGGATCTGAGCTTCCTCCTGAGAGTCCAACAGTTAGAGGCCTCACACAAACAATCACCATCACAGTGCATTAACACCAGTATATAACATCTGTAGTAGCGTTTTTCTGAGCTGACCCTGCACACTCTGTTCACCTACATAACTTCTTAATTTTTATTTATTTATTTATTTTTTATAATAGGTTTGTTCTTTTATGACAAATATGGTAGTAAGATATATAAATTATCATGTTATATACAGATGCTGGTCATAAAATTAGAATAGCATGAAAAAGTTCATTTCTGTAATTCCATTCAAAAAGTGAAACGTATATCATATTCATTCGTTACATGCAGACTGATATACTTCAAATGTTTATTTCTTTTAATGTTGATTATAACTGACAACTAATGAAAACCCTAAATTCAGTATCTGAGAAAATTAGAATATTGTGAAAAGGTTTGATACTGAAGACATCTGGTGCCACATGCTAATCAGCTAATTCAAAACACTTGCAAAAGCCTTTAAATGGTCTAGTATAGTTCTGTAGGCTAATCATGGGGAAGACTGCTGACTTGACAGTTGTCCAAAATATGACCATTGACACCTTGCACAAGGAGGGCAAGACAAAAGGTCATTGCTAAAGAGGCTGGCAGTTCATAGAGCTCTGTGTCCAAGCACATTAATAGAGAGGCGAAGGGAAGGAAATGGTGTGGTAGAACAAAAAAACGTGTACAAGCAATAAAGATCACCACACCCTGGAGAGAATTTTAAAACAAAACCCATTCCAAAATGTGGGGGAGATTCACAAAGAGTGGACTGCAGCTGGAGTCAGTGCTTCAAGAACCACCATGCACACATGTATGCAAGACAAGGGTTTCAGCTGTCGCATTCCTTGTGTCAAGCTACCCTTGAACAAGAGACAACGTCAGAAGCGTCTCGTCTGGCACTGCTGCTGAGTGGTGCAAAGTTATGTTCTCTGATGAAAGTAAATGTTGCATTTCGTTTGGAAATCAAGGTCCCGGAGTCTGGAGGAAGAGAGGAGAGGCACAGAATCTATGTTGATTGAAGTCCAGTGTCAAGTTTCCACAGTCAGTGATGGTTTGGGGTGCCATGTCATCTGTTGGTGTTAGTCCACTCTGTTTTCTGAGGTCCAAGGTCAGCGCTGCCATCTAACAGGAAGTTTTAGAGCATGTCATGCTTCCTGTTGCTGACCAACTTTATGGAGATTCAGATTTTGTTTTCCAACAGGACTTGGCACCTGCACACAGTGCCAAAGTTATACCAGTACCTGGTTTAAGGACCATGGTATCCCTGTTCTTAACTGGCCAGCAAACTTGCCTGACCTTAACCCTACAGTAAATCTATGAGGTATTGTGAAGACGAAGATGCAATACAGCAGATCCAACAGTTCAGAAGAGCTGAAGGTCACTATCAGAGTAATCTGGGCTCTCATAACACCTGAGCAGTGCCACAGACTGATTGATTCCGTGCCACATCACATTGCTGCAGTAATCCAGGGAAAAGGAGTCCCAACTAAGTACTGAATGCTGTACATGCTCATACTTTTCACATTCATACTTTTCAGTTGGCCAATATTTCTAAAAATACTTTTTTAAATTGGTCTTAATATTCTAATTTTCTGAGATACTGGATTTGGGGTGTTCATCAGTTGTCAGTTATAATAATCAACATTGAAAGAAATAATAATAATAATAATAATAATAATAATAATAATAATAATAATAATAATAATATATCAGTCGGTGTGTAATGAATGAAAATATACGTTTCACTTTTTGAATGGAATTACTGAAATAAATCAACTTTTTCATGATATTATAATTTTTTGACCATCACATGCATACATTGCAATGTCAGAGAATATCCTGTCTGTAGTTAAAAAAAAAAAAAAATAATAATAATAATAATAAAGTATGTGTAACTCCAAAATATTTTGTTCTAGAGATGGTCGACATGCAGACAGAACACAACGTTATGAATGATATGTGATGCTTGTCCATCTCCATTTTATTTATTAATGCTTGCCTGAGTTCAATCCTTATTAATACAATTATTAAAGCCATAATTTAAAGTTGGTATTAAATAGCAACATCAAGGATATCATAAAGTTGAGAATTAAAGTCTCAGTGTTAATGTCAGCTTCAAAAACTTTCATTTTTATATTTTGTATGTTATTGTTTATGGGATTATTTTGTATTGTATTTTAAAATGAACAAATTTATCAATAAACATAATAAAAAATATAAAAAATAGATCATCTCATGATGAAAGATGACAAAATAATATCCATGTTGGTCATTATATGCAGTCTCATGCAAAACTCCAAGATATCGCTGGATCAGTTAGCACTTGGAGTGTGTGTTAAGGATGACTCTCAGCTACTACCACAACAAACTTTAGTCCAGTCTCTGTAAAAGTCATGAAGTTGCAGCAATTTTTGTGTTGAATAAAAATTGATTAGCTATGGTGGCCATTATGACTGGAGTTGACGCCAAAAGTTATTCTGTTGTAGATGTACAGCCAGCGATACTTTCTGTAGGATTCAATAAAGTATGTCCACTGAAATATTTAGCTAACATGATAAACAAACAAGCAAACACATGCACAGACACACACAGACAGGAAAAAAAAAAAAAAAAAAAAACATTAGCAGGTGATAAAAACCAGTTCACCATATTTTATCAATTATTTTCTAAATTAAAAAAAACAAAGGTAATATACTAAGAAGAAATTATGACAGTGTTTTTCTGTTATTTGCTGTAAGTCATACACACAAACACACACACACAACCCTCCCCGACAGTGCAGCGGTAAACATCTAAGATCTAAATCCTCTTCACAACATTGTCTAATTACTCCCAACAACATGGAGGCTGATTAACTTGTAATTGCTGCTCTGAACGCTGCCTGTCCCTCTCTGCTCGTTAGAGTTATTACTGACTATAATTACCGCTAATGTGCCGAGTTAACACACACTTCTTTGAAATCCTCACAAGAGCGCAAACATTTATGCAGCGGGAGGCTTCTGCGTAAACACCTGAACACACAATCTCACAAGCCCTTGGACAATACTCAGTTTCTTGGAAACTGTGACTGCACAATGAAACATTAACAGGGAAATTTAGGCAACTAAATTAATTTTCACCATGTTGTCCCATTTCACCAAAACTATTCACAGCAGCCAAACAGCGTAATGGTCTCCATATGTGTCTCGCTGGTCTTCTTATGTCATTGGATCTTTTTTTTTTTTTTTTTTAAGAATTATTTTCATTGCTTTATCGTGTTAATGATGCTTTTTTAATGTGTTTGTTGAATTGTATGAACATTTAAAGAATAATAATTACATTTACTTTTGGCATTGCATGACACACAGAGCTTAAATAAATTACATTAATTAAACTAATAGATTAAATTGCACAAGTACAACTGATTTTTGTTTATTCTATCTCACCAGATCAAAATAATAATAAACGTACCGACAAAATCTTACATGTCTTGTTTTGAAACAGTCCAACAGATAAATCTCCAGTAAGGAAATGATTATAAAGATGTATTTTTAATGTTTTAAGTATATCTTGTCATCACAGAGATCATATGCCAAATTGTTTTGATATCCTGCAGGAAATCGGATAAGTAGCGACATATGTTTTGCATTTCCATAAAAGCAACATTTGGGGAATTAACTGTCTGAGCAAAACCCTTACAGGGAATTTACAGATGCTCATCTGTTTGTTTCCTCACCGAGTTCCCGTGAACAAGGCTTTGTTAGTTTGTTTGGTAACAAGAAGGTGATTTCTGGCTGGAACTGACTTTTTCTGAACACAAACTCCAGTTATTAATTTAGCGTATACAGTAATGAGAAACAACCGTGAACTGGAATCTGAAATCATATCGCCGCTCCAGCCTGAATTTCCTTGTCTGCTCTTTAACGCAAAAAGCCATCTTTCTTCACTCTTGTGTGCAAAACAGCTTTTGCTTGCATTTAAATCCAGCTTAATCATAATTCTCCAACTAAACTTGCTAGAGAGAAAGCTACGAGCGCAAAGCTCCTTTAAAGTTCATAATCACTTTCTCCTTTAGCCAGAGATAATGGGACTATTTGAGAGAGATTTAGCCTACAGCTGTCTTTCTCTCCCCTGCCCTGCCTCACTTGTCTCTTCGTATTCTCCCCCACACCCACCTCCCCGCAAACACACTATCTCTCTTTCTTCGGACCATTAGAGATATTGCCGGGCCGCAGACCTCTGTGTTAAGTCACTTAATCAAAAGCAATGGGTTGAAAATCTTGTTTGGCCTCTTATGTCTGATTCATTCCTGCAGACAGGAGCAACGGAGAGACAGAAGGAAGGCCGGGGGAAATAAATGAAGAGCGAGACAGATACAATAAGGGAGAGAAAGGAAGTGAGCTCTGAGAGTAAAGAGAGATGGTGAGGGAAATGTGTAAAAAGATGGCCCTATGTGTTATCAGCTAAGCAGCAGCAGAAAGCCCTCTGGGTAATGAGGAGGCCACTGTTTCTCTAACCACTTCTGACTACTGTACACCCCCCACCACCACCACCACCACCACCATACACACAAAGTCCTACTTCTTTCTTAAATTTCATTATTTATATATAACAAAAACAGCACTATCTCAACAAAAGTGATTTTCTCATACTCAAAGTCCCTCTGAGGCCATTTAAACTTTTCCAAACAATACAACAGCAAACTTGTCAAACATGTAAAGAACAATCTACTGTATTTGGTTTTGCTTTGGAAGTTTATGAAAATACAGATCAGATTTTTTTTTTTTTACTGAATCTGTTTATGAAGTCTATTACACATTAAATTCAATCCATTCCAACTTGTTTTTGTTTCTGCTTTTTACTGCTCATCCGTCATTTTTTTTCCTGTCACTGAGTAATTCCCGTGCAATATACAGGTTGTCCTCGACCTACGGCGCCATCGACCTACGGCGCTCCATACTTACGGCGCCGCCCCCCAGTGACGTCATTGCGCCGTTCGTTGCCTTTTTTATGCAGCATTTTATGTTTTTTTAGAATTTTTTTTTGAGTATTTTGTTAGCTAACTGCTTGGAAACACATTAAAATGGTCTTCTAAGTGCGCAGCTGTTGTTTTTACATTGAAAAAACGTGTTTAAAAAGACGTAGCGGCTGCCATGTGCTTTTGGTTTCGAGTTACGGACGAAAATCCGGACTTACGGCGCCATGTGCGTTCGGCTCCGACTTACGGCAGAATCGAGTTACGAACCGTCCTTAAGTCTGGAACCCATTTGTAAGTCGAGGACTACCTGTATACTGTATATTTATTTTATTTTTTATAAACAAGGATCTTTATCTACTTTGTCTAATACTGTGTGTTTAAATAGTTGTGTGCCTATGAACCAGATAAATAAAAATTGTGTTGTATTAACAAAACTTGCATTTCATAATTTTTTGTCTCTAATTGCACAACGTATGCACGCTACATATGTATAGCATAACAGCTGATTCTGAAGTGTGTTTTCTCTTTTCCTCAAGCCCAGAACAAACGAGGCTGAAAGAACTATCTTCTACTTCCCTTCAGCCTACATCAAAAGAATCACTTCCAGATACCGTCAAACATATAGGGACACCACTGAATGTACTTTTGTACAGATCTTCAGATCAAGACAGTTGTATGATGGAACCACAAGCTGACACTGTTGGATCTCAGCAAGAGAGGAGGATTAAAGGAAATATTCAAGCTGAACCAAGAGAGTGTGATCAAGGAAAACGTGCTGCACCAATAAGACCTTGCCGAAAGAAGGATAGTTCAACATTAGTCCAACAATTGGGTGGTTTATTTGTTGAGCCCGTCCCTGAAGTTATTTCAGTTCAGGTCAAAATGAAGAAAGTTACTTGTGAGATTCCTAGTGAGTCAGCCACCAATCCTACTCAGTTTGATACAACTCAAATGGAAACGAAAGAAACAAAACACATGACCTCAAGGTCCAAAGAAGACATGAAACATGTTGAGCATCCTACTCCTATCCCCATCATCGAAAAGAGACACCTTACAAAACAATCATCTAATATTGACAAAGAAACTGCTGCTCTGGATTCAAATGTTTCAAATGAAGAATTTGTTCAACCGATCCAGTTCTGCAACACAGTAATGGAGGATTTGAAGGAACTAAGGCAGCCAGTTGGCAACACAACAGTTAAAGTGACAGAAGATGTGCTACGAGATGAACAGAAAGAACAGGCCAAAGAAACAAACAATCCAGTTCCAAGGCCTCGTGTAAAGAAATGTCTTCGTGACGCCTTCACAGATAATTATACATCTACACTGACAGCATCTCAGACAATCCACAGTGTCAAAGTACAAACAGCGGGAGGTGGTTTCTCATCAGTTCTGTCAACATCTGATCAATTGTCCTTACCGGTAGTAGAACAAAGTAAAGAACACTCCAGTCTTATGACTGAATCTGCATTTATGGCTGGAATGAGATGCAGGTTAACAGATAAGAAAATTGATCTTGCAGAATTTAAAAGTTCATCAGAGAAAATACCAAAAGCTTCAAGTGAGACTCTATCAAAAGAAAGAACAAGGAATCATCTCAGCGATTTGTTTCCAGATGTACAGGCAGTTTCTGACTCAACACCTTCTCCACTTTCGGACAACTCGGTCGATTCACTCAACCCTGCAACACCATTAGAAAGTAAAAAGTCAGTTATTCCTGTTCCATTGCATCAAACCAAGAGAGATCTTAGACCAACTCACCTACCACATGTGCACAGTTTAATTCCCACCCAAATGGAGCTGTCTCAGACAAATCCAGATGATATGTCTGTCCCTTGTAAGGAAAATTCTGTTTCATTGCATTCTAGTGTGATCTCTGACGAAGGTTCAGATCCAGTCCATGGTGAAGATGCTGTATTAAAGTTGGAAATGGAAGTGTTAGAAGCAATGGAAGAAGTTTTTACTCTGTCACAGTCTCAAGAAGATACTCCAGAGGTTCCAGTTCAAACGTTTGAAGGTCCAGCCTTTACAAATGAACCAGATGTAAATAAATCAGAGACCAGTGACTTTGGAAATGTCCCTGAGCAAGACATTGATGGGTTTGGTACAGTCACTGTTCCATCTCCCCAGGATGACTGGCTACACATTGAGCCCAAAAAAGGCAATGAACTACTGGAAATAAGCCCAAGGATGGAAATGAAGGATGACGATTTCGACTTTGGCTTTGTATCTGTAAATGTAGCTAGTACTGATTGTTCAGAGAATCAAAGGTAAGATTAGACAACAACCAAGAAAATATTAGAAGATGCTCTTTTGATTGAGATTTGGTTTTTGCATTTTTTTTTCTAACTTGGCAAATCTTTTCCAAGATTATTACCTTATTTGGTCAATCAATGTATGTGGTTTTATTAGTGGCAGGATCTAAAAAGTAATGTGTTCAGAAAGAATTTACAAGTTGCTTTTGTATGCCTCAACAGGGTTTTGGAAACACACAAAGAAGCCTCAGTTCAACCTGTACCTGTGGCTCGAGGGAAAAAACGTTTGAGTCGTTCTTCTTTAAAGGACACAAAGAAACAAGTTGGTGCTTTTCAACAAGCCAGTGAACCAACAAGTCCTCAGAAAAGACCTGCAGATGGAGCTGCTGCTTTGGATGTGAGTGAAATCTGAATTTATCAATATTTGTCATTTCAGCTGATGTCTATGTACAATATATCAATCCTTGTCACTCTTGTGATGGTGGCTCATTTGAGAGGTAACTTAGCTACACAACTGTCTTTGTGTACTTAGTGATAAGACAAAACTTTATTGATCCCGCAATTGTTGTGCCAGAGTTTCAGTACTAAGGAACATGCACAAGGAATCACACAAGATATTAAAAAAAACAGAGAATATAACAAAATAACAGAGAATATAAAATACCAACAATTAATTTCTAAACAGGTCAGGTGCAGACAGAAACAGTTTTTTTTTTTTTAATTACAGAATTAATTTTATTGTTCTATGTGTAGAAAGTGGGAGGAGTTGAAAAGTTTTATACCCACAGGGAGGAAGACTTCCTGTGTCGTTCTGTGGAGCACCTCGGTGGTCTCAGTCTACGACTGAAGGTACTGCAGTGAGAGTCCAGTGTGTCATGCAGGGGCTGTCATGTGTTGTTCAGGATCTGGAGCAGATTCTTCAGCATCCTCTGCTCAAACACCTCTATCAGAGACTGCAGGTCCACTTCCAGAACTGAGCCAGCTCTTGATGAGTTTATCAAGTCTGTTGGCATCAACTTTCTTTACCCTGCTACCTCAACACACCACAGTGTAGAAGATGACACTGGAGACTACTGAGTGGTAAAAGTCAGTTGTTTTTAAATGTAAATTGGAAGGGGGGAGGGGTTGTGGGGGTCAAAGATGCATCTCTGACTTACCTAAATTCATAAAACATCAGGGTTTTATGAACTGAAAGCTTTGAGCCAGCTAAATTTAAATTTGTCACTTTGCCCCATCACTTTGCACAGAGGCAAGACTGGGAAACAAACTCATCTATTTTAACAACACATGGACCCAAACTAAGTCTTACTTGGACCCAGATTTGTTTGGTTTTCCCAAGTTTACAGTAAATTACCTTAACCACATTGTGGTACACGTTCTGTGTCACAGACTGTACCCAGGGGAGGCTGCACCTCCTTTAAGACCATTTGTTAGCATGATTAACTCTGTCACTTACTTCTTCTTTCAGCTTTTCCCTCTTCAAGGGTTACCACAGCAAGTCATCCTTATTCATCTCACTCTGTCCTCTGCATCCTCTGTCCTCACTCCAACCACCTCCATGTCCTCTCTAACTGCATCCATATATCTCCTCTTTGGCCTCCCTCTTTGTCTTTTTCCTGGCAGCTGCAT
>JARVLU010000528.1:23143448-23161971 GCA_031762415.1 Simpsonichthys santanae | reverse complement strand
TTTACATTGAAAAAACGTGTTTAAAAAGACGTAGCGGCTGCCATGTGCTTTCGGTTTTGAGTTACGGACGAAAATCCAGACTTACGGCGCCATGTGCGTTCGGCTCCGACTTACGGCGGTTTCGAGTTACGAACCGTTCTGAAGTCCGGAACCCGTTCGTAAGTCGAGGACTACCTGTATATTAAAAAAAAAAACAATAATAAAAGGCATTGTGTAGAACTTCTAAAAACTGGTTTTCACGGTTGATGTTTTTCATATTTATCTAGTGTTCTTAATGAATGAATTAGCCATTTAAGAAATTGCACTTTTTTTTTTTTCAAATAGTAAATGTTTTGTGGGAGTTCCTGTTTTTCCTGCTGCTCTGAAGACACTAGATGGCGCCAACATTTTCACACCTGCAGATGATAATCTCAATGAGACACCAGGAGTAGAAAAGGCAGTAGAGGACTTCTCCTCGCCGCTGGAGCATTACGTGCCTCTGGTAGTCGTGCTGCTAACCCTTTAGGATTCTATGAGCCTTGAGGAAGACTTACAGTAGTCCCTTGTTTATCGCGGGGGATCCGTACCTTGCTGACCCGCGATAAGTACTGAAAAACCGTGAAGTAGGAATATTAGTACAATCAGTAAGTAGTAGTAGTTTGTTTATTTATATATATATAAAAACCCTTCCCACACTCTTGCAATATTCTAAACAGTGTTTCTAAACTCTGAACGCATTAAAAGAGCACATAATATCATGCTTTCAGCTCCCTGCCTCCTCTGATCTTTGCCACCAGCAACATTTCTTGGCCACGCCCACTTCTCTGAAATGCACGGTGAACAGATGATCAGCTGCACGACAAAGCTTATCCTGCAGTGTGGGCTGCACAAAGGTGTAGGAGGTGCTAAATAGTTTTACATAATTCATTTTAAACAAAAATCCCATGCCGATCGAGAGGCTCATCCATCAATCTGCCAGTTGTGTGTCATGTCTAATTTTATTTTGAAAAAACCGCGATAGAGCGAGTCCACAAAAAACGAATCACGATGTAGCAGGGGACTATTGTACATGTGTTATTTTTGTTATTTGAAGTATCGCTCCTTGTGAAATACCTGTGCCTGGACTTCTTTGAAGAACCCCTGGAAATATCTTGTGTCTCCTCGGCTGCCTTCCATCCACACGCACTACTACCCAACCTAAAGTAAGATCTGAAATTTACCAACAATATCATCCTCCTCTTGGAAAGTTTTGTATCATCTAACTCGTGTCTTTGCTCCTCAGAGTTCCTGATATGCTTTATTACCCACTAATAAAATCACTTTGTATTATTCTCCTTCTTGACGTTTGTTCACTCCTCAGTCCTTGTCTCTGGGTGTTCGGTTAAATATAACATGTGATGGACTTGCTTGGACTTATGCTACTAGTGCTTAGTATATTATATAGTTAATATTTTTCTTAGTTCATATTTTAGATCTTAGTACTGTTTTTACTTTACATTTTATTGTTGAATGTAACTGGGACCCTGTGTACATAATCTCATTTCACCACATGTACCACATGAGATGCGAATGATAAATAAATCTCTCTGACTCTGACCACAAGTGTATTATACACAGTATGTATTTAACACAAGTGAATAGACACATAGGTACATCTAAATTATATTTGAACATTTTTTTATTATTATTATTTTGAATGTTTGCTCTTTTAAAGCACAATTGGCAGCACGACGGCTCAGTGGTTAGCACTGTTACCTCACAGCAAGAAAGTCCTGGGTTCAATCCCCGGTTGGACCCTTTTGCATGTTCTTCTCTTGCTTGCATGGGTTTGTTCCAGGTACTCCGGTTTCCTCACACAGACCAAAAACATGCATGTTAGGCTGCCTTCAGGCCAGGCCTCCTGTGCAAAAGAGATCAGTGATCTCAATGGGATTTGCCTGGTTAAATAAATATTAATAATAAAATAAATAATCCCCCTCAACATTAAAAGATGGGATTTTACCATTGCTCTAAAGGGAATGGTCAAACAAAATTAGAACATGTCGTTGTAGAACTACAAACGTAAATGGCATTGAGCACGTAGAGGAAATGATGGGTGATGGGGTTCTGTGCTCAACAGGGGGGCAAATGCAACATAAGGTGCACCCCCCCCCCCCCCCCCCCAAACACACAAGTACATGTGCAAACCAACACTTTATTTTCAAAAGAGTAAAGAAAAGTTTGCATCAGTGCAACTGACGGGCGAAATGATCAATCACTTGTCTACTGGAGGATGTGCAACAGAAGGAGGAAACACAAAAGATGATTGTCCTAGTGGATAAAGATGCATCAGTACTCATCTATAAAATACATTTTCAGTAATACATAATGATATCCAATATATCTGTAAAACTGAAAAGAACCAATCTGTCAAAAAAAAGCACTTGCCAACCCCAGAAATTACTTTTTGCATTCATGGCTTGGAAGCAGATGGGGGGGAAATGCACAAGTTTGATTCCCCAAACATCATAATGCACTCTCAAACATTCATAAAGCTTTTAACATTAATGCACTCTGGGACTTTGTCTTAGTTGTAGAAGTTATGAGATTTGTTTTTCCTTCAAAAGTGGACTAACTGCATAAAGCTGAAGATCAATAAGATGGTTTAAAAGTCATAAGTGAATTGAATTTTCTTAATTATAGTAAAAGTCCAAAAGTGGAGTATTTAGTCGTGAATTACACAGAACACGGAGGTCAGGGAGTAATCTCACCTCTTAAGATGATCCTAGTTTTCATTTCCTAATTGAGAGAGCGAGATGGATTGAGAGTTGGACGGAGAGCAGAGATGAAACAGGGAAATTTGTGTGACTCTTATATACCCAGTGTTTTAATAGTCTTTCATTTGATGCTCTTTTTCTACGTTCTTTCATTTCCCTTTGCCCCATATGTATGAATGTTTAAAATCTCTTGGATTTAGGACACTGGATTGTAGGATTGCACACTTAGCAGACCTACTTAGTGGAATCAAGCCCTTAAAAAAATAAAAATAAAAAAAAAAAAAAACACCCCCGATAAGCAAAAGAAAATCCTTTTTGGACGTGTTTTTATTTATTTATTTTTTCAAATGCAGGGTTCTAGTTTTATTGCTAAATGCAGTTTATTAGAAAATTTGTTAAAAAGGGCAAAATGAGAGTTCAAGACGTCGTTTTGTTTTTTGGGAAACTATTACAAAACCAAATAGTAAAACTCTTGGGTATTCCATGAACATGATGACACCCACACACACACACACACACACACACACACACACACCCCAGCCACATCTGCTGCTACATTTGACTTGTCGTGAGTGAGATGAAGACGACTCCTGTGAGGTTTCTTCACATCAAAAGAACTAAAGCACCTCCACACATAGACGCTGCCACGTTGCCACAGGTGCAGAGTCAAAACCAGACGTTACGCGCACCTCTAAGACTTCAAGAACACCGATTTCAATTAAAAGTCTGACACATGCACACGTTTGTATGCATCCAAGTCCGTCCATCCAATCACCAGCCAATCACCTACTCATTTGGAAATTCAGCGCTGTTGCTGAAGCTTTTCAGTTCAATTAAAATCAGAGAGAAATGCTTGTTTTGATCTGAGTATTACCCATCAGCCACAGACACCTGATCCTAGCAGCGCTCTTTACGAGCCTCTTTGTCCCGAGCACAATGAGGCTAAAAGCGAACATCATCTGGCCGGCAGTAACAACAGTTTTTGGACAACACAGAGACCACAACAGACGAGGACGCTGCACATTCAGTCGCGCAAATTTGTTGGAGTTTAAATGTGCGTTTTGAGTCTGTTTTTGTGAATGTCTGTTACTTCAAATGTACATTAACAGAAGTTGAAGCAGTTTCCTGTTTCGCACAAGGAGGACACACCTCAGCATTATCGGCAATTGTTGCCGTCCCTCAGTTTAGCCATGCAAAAGTTTTATTTCTGACTTTTTTATTGTTTTTACTAATTTGAAAACAGATTGGCTAAAAGAAATTAATAAATAAGAAATAGGCTTTTGTGATGCAAACATACTGTTACTGACTTTAAATAGTGTAAAAAGTAGACCAACATTTCTTCACCATTATCAAAAGACGTTGATTTACTTTTTTTTTTTTTTTGACAACCTATTTTAGCATGTTGACAGTAAATACACTAGGCCCTCGATACGTTGTGGTTCAACTTTCGTGTAGTAGGTTTTTCGCAAATTTTCAACGATTGTCAGCTTTGATGTCACTCACCGGGATAAAAAGTAAAAATAAATACATTTTTAAAAAAATCATCAGACAGGCGCAGGCTTGCCAAAACAAAGTAAGGTGCTAGGTGTTGTCATCATTGTTTCCCATACAATGGCAAAATTGGTTCTCTGCATTCAACCCATCGCACCTGGGGTGCACCCAGGTGGAGCAGAGGGCAGATATTTAATGCTCAGAGACATCACAACATATGGGAATGGCTGGGGATTGAATCTGGGACTTTTGGGTCCTGAGTCGGCTGCCCAACCCCTACTCCATCTCGCCCCCTACCCAGAAGTCAACAGTGCTTCCAGCTGCTGCTTTCTGCAAAAATGGAGGCAACGTTTTGCAACGCAAATCTATGGACTAAGGAAAGTCGCAAATAATCCTGAAGTTGAACTCATCTTTCAAGTTGTATCTTCTCTGGTGAGTATCTGGGCTGAAGTTGAAATGGACTCAGTGTGACCCGGATCCTGAGGGCTGCAAGGGACAGACAGCGGCGAGGTTCAGCCTTCTGGTGGCGCTGTGCTGTTCCAGACTGGGCGAGGAGGACTAATTCTGGGCATCTGTCCTTCCTGGAGTGGCAGCACGCACACATCAACCTGGATGGGGCGGTGGGCTTAGTCATGCTGCAGGGTAGCCAAACCAGAACCGAGCCTGAACGGAACCGACCCATACTGTAAAATGTTGCAGTAGCTGCTGTGCGTATAAACATGTCTGTTGTTAAAATTACATAGGTTTAAGAGTATTTAACAGTGCACGAGTGTGGGAAGAGTTTATACAGACAAAATATATCAAAATACTAAAATATAGAGTTGCTACTTTGGGGTTTTTCCACTTATCGCTGGAGGTCTCCAATGTAAACCTGACAATAAACGAGGGATTAATCCATCCATTATGTTTTACCCACTTCTTCCATTTTGGGTCACGGGGGTCCAGCAATCGCTGTGCGAGGGGCAGGGTACCCCCTGGACAGGTCTCCAGTCCATCACAGGGACTCATGGAGACAAACGAGACAAACAACCACTCACTCTCTCACTCACACCTAGAGACAATTACCCATACTGACATCAAAATGTGGGTGGGAAAAGTAAAGTACACACACCTGCCTCCACCCTCATTTGCCCCACTGTGGATCTTTGAGCAAGGCTTTTAACACCCACCATCTGCTCCCCCGGGCGCCCTAGATTCAGCTCTCTGCTCCACACAGAGGGCTGTGGTAGCTCAGGGACACAATACACAAAGAGCAGAACAACAAATTGTTTTGTAATTCGTCACTAGTCTCATGCTGGTTTTTCTGTTTGTCCAGGAAGTGAAAGCATTTAGACATGAAAGTAGTTGATTTCTCATTAGAAACAAACCAATATATTTAAAAGTGTTTCGTCTCCACATGTGTACACAGAACCAAATTTTGCATAATGTAAGGTCAAAGTGGCAAAGCTAACTGCTGCAAAAAAATAGTATTTTCCCCTGAGTCTGAGGCCTGAGACATTAGATATGGGCAAATGGCATATACATATCTGTGCATGCAAGCAGACACACATGAGTAAGTGCTTGCAAAAATCATTTTTGTGCATATGCATGTGGGCTACACCTTATTCATTTGAATTGGGAAGCCCTTTCCAAATTAAATGCTTTTGGTCAGGTAGATT
Organism: Simpsonichthys santanae; assembly: GCA_031762415.1. Taxonomy (NCBI): domain Eukaryota; kingdom Metazoa; phylum Chordata; class Actinopteri; order Cyprinodontiformes; family Rivulidae; genus Simpsonichthys; species Simpsonichthys santanae. The sequence continues at coordinate 23,156,087 of JARVLU010000528.1, read as the reverse complement.
GCTTTACCTCTGTCATGCTGCTGTAAATGGGATGCAGTTTTTGATGCATATGAGGACTGACAAGAACAACACTTCACCCCCCCCCACAAACACACTAACACACTCCTTTATCCATGTCCTCATCCCCTACATCACAACGTCCTCTATTGCTTTACCTCTTGTCATTTGTCCAACTGTAAAAGATGAGGTGTTTTACAATAAATATTTCAACATATTTGCCTTAAAGTGTTTACAGTAATTAAATCACAAAAGACTGACAACGATTGATGGCTTGCAACCTTTAAGGGTGTTTTATATTATATATATATATATATATATATATTTACATTTGTTCACAAAATGCTATACACATCCAGGCATTTCACTGATTGTCAATACTACAAAATTAAAAATTTTATTTTACAACCAATTTATTTATTCTAAAATAGTGTTTTTTGTTGGATATAGATAAAATGCATCAAATATTTTTGTCTAATTACAATAATTTATTACTGGCAATGATAGTACATATTTTTCTTTCAGTCTGACACCTCAGGAGTGTCACATTTATCATTTCAGTCTTTTCACTAGTTCTTAAAGAGTTTCAGAAGTATTTATTTTACTATACTTCTTTGTATCTTAACTTTTTACTTTTAAAACTTGTTTCCACCAAGTTTTGTGCCTCTGTAAGACATATGCAGACATACAAACAGCAGTTAGGAGTCCTCTCAAATATCCGGGACACATTTCCTTTACTAAAACCAATTTCTACTTAGTTAGTTTACAAGCAATTTGAAAGACTTCCAGACTTCCATAAGTGTGTATTTCTGTGTGTGTGTGTGTGTCAGTTATTACTAAACACAATCAGTTCTGTCTGAACTTCCTGTTCTGTGACATTCTGCATCTGCTGTCCTGGTACGCTTCATCTGTCTAACACATCTACACTCCATTCATTTCCTGCAAGAATTATTATTCTGAACCATAATGACATATTTCTCAGTTGTTTCATCGTGTATAAAGATTACAGTTTTGTAACTTTTTTTTTTTTTTTTTTTTAGATGACCAGAAGAAGGTACACTAAATGTGTCTGCATCCTTCCCTTTTAAAAATGTGTGGTTGCTCACATATTTCTGCATGCTATAATTTCACTCATTAGAAAATGTCCCCTTCATGTCTATTTTTGTTTGTTTTTGTTAATAAAAGATGTACTGGTACTGGTAAAATTTTGAAAAATACTAGTTTTCTATATTTAAATCAATCCAACTATTCTTTGTTTATACCAGCCTTAAATTAAATAGAACGAAATAAAGAATTAAAGTATGAAAGAAAGAATGAAAGAATGAAAGAACAAAAGAAAAAAACGAAAGAACGAATGAAAAAGAAATAAAGTAACTATAACTTTAACTGTGATTGTCACTTTTTAATTGTTACATATTTTATTCAATTTCCTACTTTGTAGATGTGTTTTTTATCGTTTTTTTTTTTTTTTCTGTATGACTATTTCTAAATTTATGATCAATTGATTGTATTCATGGATTGTATTATATTATTTATATTATTTATATGTATTTGGTGGAGGCTTTATATAAGTTATTGGGCTTCTGCCTCTTCCTGCACTGTCATTTTTTCTTAATATGTTTGATCTGCATTTTAATTGTGCAAAATAAGCTAAACAAAACAAAACAAAAAGAAAGAAAAAAGAACAAGAGTGAATGAAAGAAAGAATGAAAGAATAAATGAAAGAAAGAAAGAACAAAAGAAAAAATGAAAAAGAACGAAAGAAATGAAAAAGAATGAAAGAACGAACAAAAGAATGAAATAAAAACAAGAACAAAAGAAAGAACAAAAGAAAGAAAGAACAAAAGAATGAACGAATGAAAGAAAGAACAAAAGAACAAAAGAAGGAAAGAAAACTAAATAAAAACTGAAAAAACAAAAAAGAAAAAACGAAAGAAAAAATTGAGAATGAAAGACAAAACAAAAGAAAGAAACATTTTCATTTTGCTTTTCCGAACCAAAATAACTTTGACATTATTCACTGCAGGTAAAACACTGACTACTAATAGGCACGACATAATCAACTTTTATTAAAGGCTGCCACATAAAAAAAAAAAAAAAAAAAAAAAAAAAAAAAAAACAAAAAAAAAAAACACGGAACTATCCTTTTTAACCTGCACTCAGCAGCTGAAAGATTCAGCACATTGGGATAAAATGTATTTGGATTTCTGTCACACATGGCGTCTTTATGCTAAACATCCATCTGTATTTGAAGTTGTGCACGTGTGTCTGCGTATGCATGTTGAACCGTGTCTCATTTACTTCAGACGCAGGGACTTTTCTCTCGATGAGCAGATAAAAGCCACTGAGCAGTAATGGAACCTGTGTCGAGATCAGCCATCCAATCTGCAGCTAGCAAGAATGCACTTTGTACAATCATAGGTGCATAGACACACACAAACACATACACATAATCACACACACATATATATTTGCATCTTGAGTGCCACTAGCAAGTGAGACAATTCAAGACACCATTTAAATGAAGGTAGCATTTGCACAGAGCCCAGAGAGAGACAACAAGCAGAGATTTTTTTATATTTTTTATTTATTGATGTGGTTTTGCGCAGCCATATGCAAATACTGCTCTGCATGAGAAATCTATTTTGAAATGAGCATTCTATTAGGGGAGCTTAAATCAAGATTCACTTTGTGTAAACTGAATGAGTTTTTCCTTCTACCAACATTAAGATCAGCAGGTCTTTCCATGCCTTTTTCCCCCTGGCTCTTATAAACCCACATAAATTAACAAATGATAGAAAATACAATTAGTCAACAGTCATAACATCAACCACATTTACTAAAATAAATAAATGCATGTAAGGAGCATAAACAAGCATGTTGCTATATTTGCTCATTGCTGCAAAGGATACCCGTATACCAGTACATCTAAAACAACATTTAAGCATTGACCATAAGTCAAATTGGATGATGAGGGACTAGGGAGAGATGTAAAGTCTCTCTATGCAATCTCATGTGGACAAATAATTTAAAACATAGTTAAAATGTCAGCCACACCATGTAAATTGTGGAAATCCTCTTAGTAGAGCTTATTCTGAATCATTGATACTTAACGCAGTATCACTGTCAAAAATTTATTTCTAGAAAAAAATGTTTTCATGTCAAATCACTCCACAGTTGTAAATATTAAGTGTAATTTGTAGTTGGTGTGAATGCACTCAAGGCCTTTTTGCATCAGACTGTTGTCCTTGTGTAGGCATTGATTGTTATGTCTGCACATTCATTAACTTTGATAAAATATTGTGCATTATTGCAATCATGCAGTATGCTGTTTGTCTCTACAGCGAGGAGGGTGGAAGTCTTCATTTTGTCCTGTCGTAAAGCATTCTTCAGGCTGTGAGGAATGGAAATGATAAAGTGTACCATGTAAAACTTACAGCTCTAAGGCAGTACTTTAGATTATATACATATTCACACACGTGCACTATAACAGTGCGTTCTTTAAAGTCCTCTTTGTAGGTACTCCTTAAGAATTTTCCTTCACTTCTCAAATAAAATCTGACTGACAGTTATCTAATGTACACACTGGTTCATTGTTGCACTGGCCTTCTGTGACATTTATTGAAAACAGAGGTATTGTTTTTAATTTTTGGAAGGTTTAACAAAATACACAGAACATGTGGACTGAAAGGAACAGACTTCAAGACCATTAAGAACAGATAATGATTTATTAACAGAGATATATCAGCAAGGAGGGACCAAAACCCTGGAGAGTGAGGAGATGGGTGAGTGTGGTAAGTTCTGAATATGTTTGATTGTGCAGATAATGTTTCTCTTACAGACGGGCTTTAAGGATTGTTGAGGGAACAGGAATCTAAAGTTTCCAGGAGTTTAATGGAAGGTGTCCAAGTCGAGTCCGGTTGAGGTAAACAAGTGGTAAGAAGGTGAGAAGAGAGCCGAGGAGGTCACAAGAGAATCCAAGGCCAAACAGGATGAGTTCAAGATCAGGATCCAGTTGAGGTTGATGCAGAAACATGTAAGAGATTAGACGTTTATCTTTAGGTAAAGCAATGTGGCAAGAAGCACAATTACCATAGGCGTGTAATGCAACAGCGGTGAAGATCAGTCATCTACAACCTTTTAAGCTCCTGGTTCTCCTCAGGGGGATGATCCACATGTGTTGGCACCATCATGTGGCTTCTGGCACTGGGGAGAACTGAACTACTATTTTTCCCCCCCCCCACAGTTTAATTCTATTTAAACATACTTTACTGATCCCAAAGGAAAATTGTGTTGTTAAGCTCATCATCCTGGTTTCATTCAAGGGTTGTTATAGATGCTGATACCTGTGGGCAGGAAGGATCTCTTGCAGAGAATCTGAAGAGTCTGGCTATAAATACGGATCTATCAATCTGGATCTAGCTTGTTATCAGATCCGGCAGGCCTGTCAGTCCCCCTGGGCAGCAGGACTGCCATAATGCCGGGCAGAATTCCTCCCTGAGTGATAGTGACTCCTCCCAGCAGACTGCTGAGCTCTTGTCACCTCAGACAGACAGCTGAAGATACCGGGGTATGATTCCAGTCCTCCCGTTGTCACGAGCAAAGGTTCCCCACCAGCTCCATCTCAGCGGTTAGGTACTCCAAGTTGACGGGAATTCATCCACGATGCCTCCTTTTCAACTCATTTGGGATTTAGTGCTGTAGTTGAGGTATTTGAACTTTTGAAATGTTAATCAGCTGCTACTGGTTGTTTAAAAACACATTGTTGCTATGGTTACACATCATAACAAATGCCCCGAAGTAAAAAAAATTGCAGTAAAAATCCTTCCAGCTGCACGGCGTCTGACACCAGAGGAAATAATCCAAAAAAGGTTTGTTCATTATTTTACATTTGTGCCAAAGGTCGTGTGTAAAGTCACAGAAAATGTTTACAGAAGAAGGAAAAGTTGAAGAACACAAAGAATGGAGAAAAAAGTAATGCACGCTTCCCATCAGGTTGATAAAAATTCAAAGGCTCCGTTCTTCTGACACCTCTAAACCACTTCACCCATCCCTCCATCCATCCACCCCTTCAATGATGAAGCAATCTTCCAGCAGCCACAGCCTCCTCTCCCTGCAAAATTAATTTGACAGGTTTGCATTAGGCACCTGATCAATACCCACTTAGAGCTGTGAGGGCTAAAGCCAAGAAAAATAACACACTGGCCTCCTCGCCTCTCCTGTTGTACAAGATGAGAAAAAATGAATCTTGGGCACTTTTTTCTCCCCCAACACGCCCCAAACCCCCACGCACTTGGCCATCTTAAGCCCTGCTCTCTATCAGGCATGGACCAACACAGACACAAGTAAACACTCACGCAGACACACAACACACAGACGAACACAGAAGCCAAAATACAAACGTGCACAAGCAGCTCCAAGGTTCGGTATCACCAGGCGGACGTCTCGCCATAGATCAGCAACTGTTAAGTTGATAGAGGAGTAAGAGTTCACTTTGGGACCAACTAAATTCTGTCACGCAGGGCAATTATTACATGAGAATACGGCCAAAAACTAAAACTGTTTTCTTTTTTTTCTTTTTTTTTAATAATAAGTATAATGCAGATGCACTAAAATTAAACCACATATTTCAAAGTTATTTAGGTCTGTATGAGAACTCCATTTTTAATCTGCTCACCGTGCAAGATCTTAAATGAGTCAACAGTTTTCCACTAAACAGTACAAATTAAAAGAAAAAAATGTTCAATTTGCTGTCACTGAAAGATAAAATAAAATTAATGTCAGTGTTGAAGAACTTAGCCGCAGAGGAAACAAGGTCCAAACAAACAATATTTTCTTCTCAATGTATTCGAAATTAAGAGTAAAGGAAAAGTGAACTCTAGTGGAGGAGGGTTCATATTGGAACAAGAGCTATGCCTCTCCACTTATTCTTTTCTTTCCTTTCCATCCATTTGTCACCGGGTCTTCCAGGGCTATCCCATCTTATCCAGGCAGAAATCAATATGTGGCCCCTGAGACAGGCCCTCAATAAACAGCAGAGAGAGAATCATGGGTCAGCCTGCAGAGCTAAAGCTCCCTTCTCACACGCTGCTCTCCAAAGTAAATGAACTCACTACTTTTCCACCAACTTCATCCAAACAACAACACACTCCAGTCCAATGTTTCAGCCTTCAAGGTTACACTGACAACTCAGCACCAGCCATTATTCACTCAAACGCACACTTATACTTGTGAAGGCTTGGAAGGCTGCCACTGTGCAAATATGAATGAGGTGCATGCACATATATGAATGATTGGGAAGTTGTGGTATAATGTTTGCTTGACGGTTAGCAAAAAGTAGTCACATATTTGCAGTTGTCCATATTTCTTTACAGTTTCATAAAATCACAGGTATTTGTAGCACAGTTTATAAAAGTGAACTCCAGGGAAAGAAGGGACCTGAACAACAAACCATTTTGATTATTGTACCTTAAAAAATATTACTTCTCAACAAAGTCACATTGTCGGAAGAAATGTGTTCGACATGACGGTACTTTATCTATAGCTACCTAACGAAAACTAATGGTGTTCCACAAGGCTCAGTTTTAGGACCCAGTCTTTTTATAATTTATACAAGTACCGGTAATGTAGGCCAAAACATTCCTGATGCATCCTTGCATCTCTATGCTGACGATACAATTGTTTATTGTCGAGCTAACAGTTGCCAAGGTTTTCCAGCTTCAACAGTCTGCATTTGACATCATTCAGTCAGACTTATTCAGTCTCAGTCTTGTGCTAAATGCTGATAAAACCAAAGGGAAGTTGTTTTCAAACAAAGTTGGTGCCAGCAACTCTTCCTCCTATCTCATCCATGCATGGTGTTCCTACAGAGTTTGTGAATTCTTACAAATACTTGTCAATTTTTATTTATTTGCGTCTCTTTTAAACCACATAATGAAAACTTGATAAAGAAACTGAAATTGAAACTTTTTTTTCTCCAAAAAATAGATCTTTCTTAACTCTGAATACCAGGAAATGCCTTGTAGCTGCAACTTTCCATTGACTATGGTGACATTATTTTCATGACTGCCCCTGCCAGCTCCTTGCAGATGTTGGATGGTGTCTACCATGGTGCTCTAAGATTCATAACTGGCTGTAACTACCGTACACATCACAGCGCTCTGTACTCATTGGTCAGTTGGTCATCTACAAGTAGGCTTTCACAGTGGTACTTCCTCTTAAATTACTCCTCGGTCTGCTACCTTCTTATAGCTCCTCCCACGTGTCACGTCATCAGTGCAGCATGCACTCTCAGGACATCATTACCTGCAGCGTTCCCTCAGTGCGGCCTGAACTTGGCAAAAAAAAGTATTTTCCTTCTCTGCTCCTACAACATGGAACACCTTGCAACAGGAACTGAAGCTGTTCACCTTAATTTATTTAGGGGATTTTAAAGGTCAGTAGAAATATAAACGCAAATATTTTCTTGTTTTTAGTATTTACCTTGTTTTATATGGCATCTTGATTTTCTTGTTAATAACTACTTTTGTTTTATTGTATTTTATTGTAGTTTATTGTTGTCTGAACCTTATATACTGTATTGTATTTTAAAACCGGTCTCCCTTGTAAATGGGTCCTGGTGACTCAGTGAGACTAACCTATATAAATAAAGGTTGAAAAGCAACATAATTCAATTATTAAATATTTACTTGATTTAGTATTTCAGCTGATTGCTTATTTGAGTGTTACTCTCTTCTAGGTTAATTATGACTGACTTTCATTTTTTTATCTTCATACTCGTTTTGTGTTTTGGACTCCATCAGTGAAAGCATGAATTGAAAAAGAATAGACGGCAATGGGATTTTACATGTGCAAACTGAGGTCCATGCACACCGAGATGCCACATTGCAATTTCACTGTAGTGCTGTCACTTTCAGCTCTATTCATCCCTCCCTGCTGAGCTCCATTAGAGAAGATGGGCAGGTGAAGAAGTGCACATAGGAAACAAGTTCCTCTAGGCATTGCTGAAGCATTAGCCAACCCCCATTGAGAACCGTTCCTCTCCATCCTCACATGGAGCACAGGCCTCCTTCCAATGCAGATTGGAACAGACATCAATAAATAATTTAGAGATCTCGAGACTTTTAAGTAGGAATCTATGCGGTGTGAAACACCGTTTAATCGAGTCATCTTTGACTCTGTATCAATCAAAGTGCAAGAAAAGTTGCAAACGTTGGCACAAAGGAAAGAAACTGGACTTTTTTCCTTTATTCTATTTCCCCCACTATACCTGCAACTTTTGTTGTCAAGCTGATTGGACTTTAGGTGACATGACTATTCATCAATTGACCAAATGCACAGAGTGGACAGAAGGAAGGCAAAGTCAAAGAAATATATCAGACTGAACAGATTTCTTCTTTTTTTTTTTTTTAATTACCGGTATTCTTTTATGACTTGTGCTACTGACACCTGGGCCAGGTCACCCTTAGAAAAGAGATCTTGATCTTAATGGGTGTTATCTGGAAAAATAAAGGCGACAATGAAGAATACTACCCCCACCCCCAAAAAGCTGATCAAAAGGATCTAGTTTTGAAAACGTGTAAAATGCATTTGAAATTGCTGTTCACATATGGAACTTGATTTGATCTGAAACTTTCGAACAGAGCCAATTTCTCAGAAGAGGAAGAAAATGTAATGAAATGTCAGAAAACACTTTTGCAGCTAATTCTCACAGGCGTGGGAATGTACCGATTCTATAATATACATACGATTCCTGTGCACGAAATGAGCAGAATCAAACTTGGGCACAGATGGAGTGATTTGAGCAACATTTCCTCCTCCTATATTTGTAGTTCAATTCATGATTCACAAATTGATGTGTTTTACATTTTGATAGCAGTCAGTCCCTTGACAGATCAAACCAAACTCCAAAAAGAAGAAAGTGATATGGAAACAATGCAGTTCTATTATGTGCATACATTTTTTAGCAGTTGTTTTACCACAGCAAGACATTTTTCTATTTGTTAAATTAAAAGAATATTGGAGAGTAACATGAACAGGAAAGCTTGAAATGTTAATATATATACACTCACAAAGACAACAATAAAAATTGAACCACTTCAGATCAAACAATGCTCAATCCTCTGGTGTGATCAGCAGATGTGTATATACCCTCATCTCAATACAATACAGATGAGCTAATAGCCTCGGAGGCTCCCAGCCTGCCTCTGATCTCCATAATATCCCCAAACACACACTCCAAGACAGCAAGAGAGAAGTGTGCCTGCGCAAATCCCATAATATCTCCATATCGTCCTGTCTGTGGGGAGTCAGCTAAACCTGGTTTACATTCAGCTACATTCAGAAGACAAATATGATCACTTAGAGACACATTCAGAGACACACTCATTTGTGTTGGGTGATTACACATATGGGCACAAGCGAGAATCTATATTCAAATGCAATCACTTACGCACACACCACTCCGTTCAAACGGTTTAATAGGTTTTAGGAGCTCATTTGCGTGAACAAAAGGCTACAACTTGCACAAACTGTACATGATACAAAATTGTGCCTTTTATCAGACTGACTTGCAAGATCTATATATATATTTAATTTTCATGCAAACTTCTTTTTATATGGAGGACAGAATGTGAAAAAAATGAAATAAAGACATAATACAAACATAATTAAATGTATCACTTAATACATAATTAAATAATTAAATATACAATTAAATTATTAAATATACCATCAAACAAGGAAATGCACCTTTTAAATTATTTATTTCATGAGTTATTTGATTTTGTCACCTTCCGTCCCATAGTAACACCATGAAATTATGTTAACTGTCAGTCTCACTCGTCAAACTCAGTGGGCGGGGCTAGAGTGGCTCGTGAACAGACCCTGACGCCTGATTGGCTGCTCCTTACAGCAAGCAAAGACAAATCGACCACAGACAATGGATTGATCCACAGGTTAGAAAATATATTCTGAAACATTAGAAAGAGGTAATTGTGTTTACATTTATTTAGACAAAACCTTTTTTTCTCATAATGAATGTAAAGAAGAAGACACGTTTTGGCTTAAAACATCCAACCAGTTCACATGACCAAATTAAGGTCCTGCATGGCGGGAGCTGCCATGTACGAACTGACTTCAGACCAAAGCAATGGATCCCACATGATCAGCATTAGTCCCGCCCACTGAATTTTACAAGTGAAACTGAGTCATCATTTCATGGTGGTGACACACGAGGGTGGAATATGACAACATTAACTAAATAAATAGATCATGAAATAATTTAATTGTGTATTTAATAATTTAATTGTATATTTAATTGTGTATTCAATAATTTCATTGTGTATTTAATTATTTAATGATGTAATTATTTATTTGAATTATGCATTTCATTATTCTCCATTTTTCATGTTATCACATTCCGTCCTCCATATATTTACTCATAGTATAAAGCAAAGACAACAAGGCACTCAGTTAACATACACAATAAAGTCATGATTGTTTATTTTGTATCATTCACAATAAAAATAAATAAACTTCATGTGTACATGTATGAAAAAATAAAAGGTCTTTGTAGAACCTCAGTCAGGCCTTTCTAAAACAAGTAAATAAAACCCAAAGTGACTTCCACTGCAGTCTGGGGCTTTGAGAGGATCTGAGGGGATCTGATAATCACTACAGGGATTTGTGCATGTGTGCGTGCATGCGTGTGTAGAGTACTGTCAGATCTCCAGTGCTGTGAGGAAATACAGGAGGGATACCATTCAAAACACACTTGACAAACACGATTGTAACTATTTAAACAAGCAACACATAAACAAGTCCACAATAACCACTAGGGTGCCATCGTCTAGTAATAATTGTGTAATATCTGACAATATAAGTAGCAATTTTTTTTATTATTGTATTTAAGTAAAACTGGGAATTTGAAACCTTCTATTAATATGAAGCAACAAGGGCAATTTATAAAAGTAAAAACACAAGCGGGAGACAGTAATCACAGACAGATAATAAAAAAATAGCTGGTGAAAATTGTAAGAAGAAGAAAGTGTGAGTACATGATTGAGCCTAAATTACACACTTTCCCCTCATACTGTCAAAATTAAATACCTTGGAGAAAGAAAAATTGAACTTCCTACAGCATAAATAAAAGATCACATTTTAAAAGCAATAAATAGCCAACAATAAAAAATAAAATTGTTTTCAATGAGTCAATTCTCATGAATGAGCCAATCAATGTGTGTTCCTTTATTTTCCTCAGGCTGATGTTTCAGAGCTGACATCTGGCAGGTAATGCACACACACACTGGAACACATCTTTACAAAAGTTCTCACGCACTCGATGTGTAAACGCAAACCCCTTTCCCACACACCCCCTACACACACGTGCACAGTCTAACCAGCCAAAGGGCAACAACCTCCAATGAAGCATTGTGGTCTGGATCAGGAGTATTGACAGCTTTCACATTAGACCTATTGAAATGCATTCTTGTCGCTGCGACAACGTGCAGGTCTGAGGCAAGAACCACCAATCAATCTATAAACACATCACATTCTTTACACCTGCTTAAACTGACAAAAAGCAGTAGGACTCGTCAGGGACATCAATCTGACCCTTAGTCTTGACCTCTGACCTTTAGAGATGGTGGTCAAAGGCTCAAGAAGAAAAAAAAAGGAGAAAAACTGACCGACAGATGAAGGAAATGGATAAATATATTCTGACAGTTTATTGTAAATAGATCATTAAAGTTGACATCTGTTTGATTAAATACTAATTTGGTTTCCCTGAGATTAAATTTTACCTGTTAATAAAATCCCAGTGCTTTTAGAAATCAATTGTCATACAATATTTAAACTGAACACTTCATACTGGCATAACGTAAGTCCAGACTTAAAACTGGTGCTGTAAACATTGACTGATTAGTGAACAACATTGTGTTTGCAGTGTTTATGCTCTTCCAGATTTACATGCGCCTTTGAAGGAAACAGAACAGAGTACTGCAAATTAAAAAAATAAACGTAGACACATGTGGAAGGACTTTTTATACAGTGAAATCTGCTTTAAATCAAAAACACAGTGAACAAATTCAAATATTGATTAGGATCACACCACGAGGTCCCTCGCTACTTCGCAGTTCGTTTAGTGCAGACTCACTCTACAGTATTGCAGTTTCTCAAAATAAGATTAGACATGACACACAATTGGCTGATTGATGGATGAGCCACACGATTGGCATATAATTTTTATTTAAAATTAATTATTTTAAATTACTGTATTTAGCACCTCTTGCACCTTTGTGCAGCCCACACTGCTGCAGCTGATCAGCTGTTCACCGTGCAGAGTAGAGAAGTGGGCGTGGCCAAGAGTGCTTGCAGGTGAAAAGCACAGAGGAGGCAGGGAGCTGAAATCACGACATTCTGTGATCTTTTAGAGCATTTAGAGTTTAGAAACATTGTTTAGAATGTTGCAAGTGTGGGAAGGGTTTAAAACACCTTCATATATATATATATATATATATATATACAGTATATATACAGGTAGTCCTCGAATTACGAACGGGTTCCAGACTTAAGGACGGTTCGTAACTCGAATCCGCCGTAAGTCGAAGCCGAACGCACATGGCGCCGTAAGTCCGGATTTTC
>JARVLU010000528.1:23115221-23131063 GCA_031762415.1 Simpsonichthys santanae | reverse complement strand
TTGAATGTCCAGAGGACCAGACTTAGCTTTTTTAGATTTTTCTACCTGGATTATTGAGCATGCATCAGGGTATCAATACAGTGTTTTTAAAGAATATAATAATTGTAGCTTGTCACTGTTCACATATGCCCATCACAATAATTATAGTCTTTATAATAAAAGTAAATAAAATCTCCATATGAACATTGAACTTTGTTTTTCTTTTCAATGGCATTTTTATCCAGATGAACCAGTCATCCTCTGTTTTGCCATTTGTAATACAGTCAAGTTTGGGAGTGTGTAACTCTAGCTCAGTGACAACCATAGTAATTAATTTGGTGGCTTCTGATTGCCAGGGTTGTTTACTGGTTGCAAACACAAAATCATGGGTGTCAGATGCCAGATTGACTTCACTAGGTTCACATCTCAACACCACACACACACGGCTATAAACACACTTCTTTAAAACAGCAAAGACCAGAGTAGAAGAAACGTTAAGAAAAATATACAATGAAAAAAATGTCCACGGAAAAAAGAAGTTATATAAAAAAATACAAGATATCTTAATGGTACAGAAGAAAAGAATGCAAAAATAAGTCCTCCTGTGTACTTGTTCTCTTACAGTCTCACACACACACAGATTCAGTTGCTGGGTGAGTGACAGGGCCTTATTGCAGGTGCAAATTGAAGCTGTGAGGTGTGTGTTGTTCATTAAAGCAGGGTGAATCTCTATTGGTTTTCATTAAGGAGCCTGACCACACAGACTAAATGGTTAATCTAGACAGCTTCGCTCTTCCACTCACCCTGTCTCCATTTCTCTTTAACATGAACACACACACAAATAAACCTTAAATCTTAACACACACACACACTTATACAAACACACATACAAACCAAATTCTTATTTATTAAGCAGAGGTGACAGGTACTGAATAAGTTGTTTTCTGGTACAGTGTATGGGTGTGTGCGCGCGTCTGCAAGAAATCAAGTTGGTCTCCCTGCTAGCATTCCTGTTTAATGTGTGTGTGCACGCCACATGTGTTTATTAGCGTTTTTGAAACTTCTCCACATAGATATGAGGTTGTGTGTGTCCACTAACTGCATGTGGACGTGTGTGTGTGTAGGAGGGGACAATTGGTGTCTGTGGTTATGAGGCAAGTGTATTTCCAGGAGGCCTGTCCTGAGTAAACAGAGCTGACACAGCGCTGCTCCGACCAGCTATCTGTCACTGAAAATTAGATCCTAATACGCACCGGGAGATATGAGCTAATACCACTGCCTCACACACGCACACACCCATGCACCTGCATAGTGCACACAGAAAGAGTGAGAAACAAACAGTGATAGGGAAAGACAGAATCAAACACAGATGACTGTCTAACATGCACACGCATGAAGACTCAGCATTTGACCAACAGTATCAGAACCCAACACTTGTTTTATCATTTCAAACCCACGAAGACATAAACAACTAAACATCTGTGGCCTGTATGAGTTTGAAATATAGTAGTTTGAATTTTCACATAAAAATTCCAGATGTAAAGAAAAATCAACAGCTAAAATACTAAAAAAAAAAAAAAAAAAAAAAAAAAAAAAAAATTGGTAAAATGCAATGTAATTAATGCATTTTTCAGATGTTGATCATTATTGTCCAATCAGATGAAGATTTTAATGTGGAAATTGTGTTATATATACAGGTAGTCCTCGAGTTACGAACGGGTTCCGGACCTAAGGACCGTTCGCAACTCGATTCTGCCGTAGGTCGGAACCGAACGCACATGGCGCCGTAAGTCCGAATTTTCGGCCGTAAATCGAAACTGAAACTAAACCGCGATCGGCAACGTCTTTTTTAACACGTTTTTTTCAATGTAAAACAACTTAGAACGGCAGTTTTAATGTGTTTTGATGTGTTTCCAAGCAGTTAGTTAACAAAATACCCGAAAAAAACCCGAAAAAAAATATAAAATGCTGCATAAAAAAGACAATGTAAGGTGTGATGACGTCACTGGGGGCGGCGCCGTGAGTCCGAAACACCGTAAGTCGATGACGCCCTAAGTCAAGGACCACCTGTATATATATTTAACTGAATATTCTTAAAATGTTTACCGGTAGTTTAAAAAATAAGGGTCATTATAATCAACTACTTTTGCAGTGGCTCCTGGGGCTCTGCCAGACCAAGCCTGGGACAAATAAAGAATAAAAAAATAAAATAAGAAGCCACCTGCAGGTGGACCCACCACCTGTGGATAGGTCCGTCAAGGTTGGGTGCTGTGCATGTCAGGCAGAAAGTAAGTGAAGGTCTCTGGTCATATTGACTCCTGGTAGTATAGACAAGCTCAATGGACGTGGAACATCACCTCAATGGAGGGTAAGGAGAACGAGCTTGTGTATGAGTTTGAGCGGTACCAACCAAGTATAGTTGGACTCGCCTCTACACTCAGCTTGGGCTCTGGAACCCAACTCCTCAAAGTCAGAGTTTCTTTATTATTGTTCCTGGGGAGAAGTTGGACTCACCTACTCCAGAGTTGCCTAGGGAGAGAGGTGACGGGCGAGTATGGAGATACTTGCAAGCCCCCTGCTGAATGCCTTGGTGTTGGAATTTTCCCCAGTGAACTAGAGAGTTGCCTCTATGTAGTTTGGTACCAGGCCATAGGTAGGTGATTGATTTTGTAATTGTGTTGTTTGACCTTGGGCCCTATACCTAGGACACTTGGGTGAAGAGATGGGCAGAGCTGTTTGATCACCACCTGGTTGTGAATTGGATCCAGTGTCTGGGGAGGCTGCCGGACAGACCTGGTAAACTCAAAATGCATAATGAGAGTGAACTGGAAAAGTGGGGAAGTCCTTGGTCTTTGCAGGTTTCAACTCACACTTGCGGGAGAGTTTTTCACATGTTCCAGGGGAAGTCAAGGACATGGAATCTGAATGAGCCATGTTCTGGGACTCTATTACAGATGTGGCTTCTAGGAGCCGTGGCCTGAAGGTCACTGTTGCCTGTCAGGGCAGCAACTAAAGGACCCCTCATTGGACACCAGCACTGATGGAGGCCATCAAGCTAAAGAAAGAGGCCTTCAGGCCATGCTTGTTCTAGAGGACTCTTGAATCATCTGAAATACACAGGGTGGCCACAAGAACTGCAGCTTTAGTGGTCATGGAACCAAAAACTCGGGCATGGGAAGAATGCAGGGAGGCCATGGAGGACTTGAGGAAGTTCTGGCAAATGGTTTGGTAACTTAGGAAGGCAAAGCAGACCCTATCCCAGGCTGTGCTTGGTTTGGGTGGGGAACTGCTGACAAAAAAAAAAAGAATATATTATTGAGCAGTGGAAGGAGCACTTTGAGTATCTCCTTAATCCATTGACCATGTCCACCTTTGAGGAGACAGAGTCTGAGGACTTGGTGGAAGACAAGTCCATTACCTTGGCAGAGGTCACAGAGGTAGTCAAAAAGCTCTTTGATGGTAGGGGTGCCAGGAATGCCAGGAATGCCAGGGTGGATGAGATTTTCCTTGAGATGCTAAGGGCTCTGGACGTTGTGGGGCTGTCAAGATTGACACATCTCTTCAATGTCACATGGAGGACTGGGACAATGCCTGTGGAGTGGCAGACCAGGGTGGTGGCTTCCATTTTTGCAAAAGGGAACCAGAGAATGTGTGCCATCTATCGTGGGATAACATTATTGCCCTCTCCAAAAAAGTTTACTCCTAGGTGCTGGAAAGGAGGTTCCGACCAATTGTTGAAGCTCAGATTCAGGAATAGTAGTGTGGCTTTTGTGCTGGCTGTGGAACAGTGGACCTGATCTTTACCATTGCAGAGTTTCTAAGGGGTTCATGGGAGTTTGCTTCTCTGGTCTACATGTGTTTTGCAGATCTGGAGAAGGTTCATGACTGTAATCCTCGAGGCATTCTCTGTGGTGTGCTATGTGTGTGTGGGGTGCCTGCTGTCGCTAGTCTCCGATCCTGTTTGTGATTTTCCTGGACAAGATCTCAAGGCGCAATTGTGGAAAGCATCTAATTTGGGAACCTAGAGACTTTCCTCTGTTCAAAAAGGAAGACGACGGAAGAAGATGATTAATTATAATAGTTGTTATTTTAAATTATTTGGGGATTAGATTTTAAAGACCACACCGTTAGACACTGGAGCTCATTTAGCGTGGGTGGGTGGGGATGTGTCAGAACTGTGGAGTGTTTACAAGTGTCTAACTCAGTTGGATAGGAATCCTAGCCTGCCTTCTTATCTTATCTTATTATTTCCTTTCTTTCCATCACTTTTACTTGCACAGGGGACCTTTTACGAGTGTGTAACAAAGACGGTTTATAAAGTGATCAGAAGTACCTGGTACTGCAGATGGGATCATAGCAGCGTCTGATCTCAGTCTCCCATTATTCCAGTTCAGACACTCTGCCTTTTCAAGTGGTCATGCAGCGCTTTTAGCCAAGCCTCAGTGCAATCATATCAATCTATTGTGTGTTCTCTGGAGCCATCCTATCATGCTTTCAAGCTTTGAACATGCAGCCCCATCCACATACACAGACTAATGGAGAATATTAAAATTACACCTAGTGAAGTATATTTTGTACGAGTTGAGCCATTGTATCATTGAATAATGAGAAACTTACATATCCCCAGAGGATACAAAAATATTGGATGTTTGCCACTGGCTGATTCTGTGGAAACTGATAAAAAAAAAAAAAAAAGCAAACTGAAAGTGATTTCAATAAATGATTTATCTTGAATGAAGAAATATACTCAGTGCTCAACCGAGTAGCTCAGCTCAACTCAGTGTGTAATAAAACCTATTAGTTCAGATGCTTTCATCTTCAGATTAACCTCGAAAGAGAGGTTCTTCACAACAAAAAGGTCCAAAGATGCAGTATTTTTTATGTATTTTTTTTTTTTTTGTCAGCTCCTCTTGCAGTGGTGACCACAGGGAAACTCATAAGATTCGGCATTACAGTTTTATTTGCCATGTGCCCTTCCTGATGTAGCCTGTGCTCAAACCTGCAGCTTCAAGATTTGAAGACCACAGCACAGACCACTGAGCTAACACGAGAAGACAGTTTTATATTAAAAAAATAATATATTTAGGCTTTTCTGTGGGATTGTTGCTAATGTATTAAACATGATTTATGATTGTTTTTTGTTTAAGTCCGCCAAACATGCTTTTTGTTTGTGTATAATAGCTCCAAACAAAATAAATTTTTAATTTAACAAATATATTCCTATTAGTATGCACAAGGTTTTACAAGAGTAATAATGTTTTGTAACGAGCTCACCTGCCTCACTTATGCTACAACATTTAGATATTTTACTACTTGATTCACAGAGACAAGCATTAAAATTTAAGGGGTTTTGTGTTTATTTTACTTGTTTGTTTTTTAATAATAATGTGGCTGTATGTGTTTCATGAATCTACAAAACTCCCAAGAATCAGATCTGTTTATACTATAAATACAGTTTGCTCAACTAATTTTTGCATCACTGGTCTATAATCATGACACTTAAGTGTTGGATACTGTAGCTGTGTGTTAAGTATTTTAATCTATGTAACCCTTATTTCTGACTGTATTAAAATAAACCAATATATGCAGCTTTGTTTGTTGTGAGTTTCTGAATATTATCTGCACAATGATTTAACCTACAGAATATAAAACATGCTTTACATCATTGTAAAGCCAAAAATAGTGCAAAATTAGTAGCTTTGAATATTATACATAAATCAAAGTAACAAAGGGATTGTGTTGGGCTATGGCTGCTTAAAAGGGGATTTAAGGAGTGTGCAGACAAAAGTGAGTGTGTGCGTGTGTGTCTGTACACATGTATTCCCAAGGCCTTGACAGGCTATCAAGCAGCTATCCATCCTTTGTAAGGATCAATATTTATGAATCCCTGAGGATCTGCGGTATGAAGCATATAAACAAGCAATGGAGTGGAGCGCAGGCCACCAAACAAACACACACAAGAACCGCAATATATTAAAGTGCACAGTGCACACACAATCAAACAGAGGAATAAAAGTGAAACACTACAAAGGTTGGAGTTTGGCAGACTGTCAATATAAGTCACATAGGTTCATAATTACAAAGAATATTGTGATTAGCTTCTGAGAATGCCTCTCAGTGTTATTTGTTTTAAGAGTCAACATAAAATTAGGTGAAACAATGACTATTGATTATAATAATTCTGCATCCCCAATGGTGTATGAAAAACTCATTTACAATATGCTTGCACATGATTACCACTAGTTTTTTTTTAATGTACTGCATTTTATAGTGTTTGCTTGCTGAAAAAGAGTGAACAGTCAAAAAGCTTACTGCAACTGTAAAAACATCCATCTAGTAAATTATTAATTTTACAGTAACATGAAAGTGTATTACTATACATGCAACTTGTGATTTTTCAACTTTAAAAACAGTTAGTTACTATGCACACACTGACAGACTGTGTACACAGACTGACATTTTAAAGTTACAATAAGTTGTTTGAATGTGCATTTAAATAATTAACACATACACCTTGCTGTCTCTGCTACAGTTATCTGATTGACAAACAGCTCAAGAAATTCAGAAAAAATATATAATAACATCAGCTAATGCAAACTCTCAAATGCACTTTGAGTACTCTAGTTTCCTCCCACAGTTCAGAAACATACATTTAAATGATTAATTAGTGGTTGTAAATTGTCCCAGGCTGTGAATGTGTATGTGCATCACTGTTCATCCCAATGTGTTCCTGTGATATACTGGTAACTTGTTCAGAGCGGACCACACATCTTGATTGGTGGAGTTGGCACCAGCTCCCTGTGAGGCTGCACATCATCAAATGTATAAAGTAGATGGATGGGAAATCATTTAAAAATATTAATAATAAAATACATGGAAGAAATGGAATGAATACAATTACCCGTCAACCTCTGCCAGTAAAACTGCTGGTGCGTTCACCCATTTTGACCACTAGCTTGGTTAAGTTGCAGAAGCTAGAAGAACTAACCAGATTACTCAGAGGGGTAAAAAAAAAAAAAAAAAAAAAAAAAAGTTTGTTTTTCCTTTAGGCAAAGCCAAATGATCTGGCGCACTAAAAAGGACTGCACCGATAGAGTCCTGCTTCCAATGTGTGTGTTGCAGGTGGAAATTTAGCTTGTAATTAACATGTCATAATCAATGTGGGGGAGTTTGACACCTTGTAATCACTGTGTGGAGATTAGTACCCATAGCCCCAGGATACACACATGCATACACACACAAACAGTTGGATAAAGATGTGAACAGCTTGTCCACACATGGAAACAACCGACCGCGTACACAAATAAATGTGTCTATCTCCAGCAGCCTGCTCAGCTGATCAGCCTTGAACACACACTAGAACCACACACACACACACACACACACATATGTACACACAGTGGGCCTGTTTAATATCATTTACATAATGAGAGAGCAGCCATGGTAATAGCTTTTCCTTTCTCTTATTATCATAATTTCACTCTGGGCGCCAAATGACAGAAGAGAGAGAGAGAAACACAGCAGAAGTGTCTTGTCCTTGTTACCCTGAAACAAGTCTTTGTCAAAGTCAAGGCCACCGCACCTGATTGTGTCTTTTTGTCTACTTTTCTTACATTATTAGGCTTTTTATTCACATTTTTGTCTTCAATAGTTCAGTAAATGGTTTACATTACTGTACAGGGACTAGAGAAAAAATAAAACAAACTCCATTCTATATTTGTGAAGTTGAAAGAGATGCTTAAAACTAAAAACTTGCTTATATGACTATAATAATGTACATATATATACACAGTATATAGATAAATTGCAATCTTTTTTTTTTTTTTTTTTTTTTTTTAGAATGTTCTGGTTACATGTTTTTAAAATTCAATATCCACTGCATTCTTTTTCACTGGGAAATGTAGTTTCATTCGTTTTACTTATTTTTTGTAGTTTCTTACAACAAAACCACAACAATCTCAAAACACGGCACGTTTTTAAAATCAATGTGTAAATGTCTGTGAACTTTAACAGAGGCCCAGGAGGAAAGTGGGGTCATGTTCTCCTGAAATCTAAAGAGTAAAAGACACATTGGACTCCTGTGTCTGCGTGTCTGCTGAACGTCATTGATTTCTGACTAAAATAAAATAAAAAAGACAGAGTTTCATCCGTAAAAGACGGATCGAGTGTTACACACTGACTTAAAAAAAAAAAAAAAAAGATGAAGTGGGGGAGAGATTTTTACATTTATCAAATGTCTTCTTATTGTATCAGTTTTAGTTTATTTGAAAGAAAATTTTATTTGATCATTTTTCTTTTTCTTTCCACCCATGTCCAAATAATTATGTCCACACTTTGTTAAATCTGAATTGTAACATTTTTTTCACCCCTAATCTTCATTATTTTAAAATTGTCCATCCTTTAACGTTCGTCTCCCTCCATCGTCTCCTTTGCCAATCATCTCGTATTTGCCCTCCCACCTCTTCCCTTACTCTGCTGCTTCGTATTGACAGAGGAGGTATGCATTTTGCTAAAACATGGGCTGATGAATCATTGATGTTGGTGTTGAGGTTTCAGTGGTGCGGGGGCAGCCGGATGTAAATAAGTGAGGACTAGACATGGGGTATTGCTAACTGATATTCAGCCCTGCCCGTGTCTGAAACATTGATGAGATATGCTTGAGAGTGTGTTTTTGTCTATGCACATGCTCGCAGAACTCTGAAGGATATTTAAGAGGGCCAGATATGACAGTTGTTTACAATAAGGGATAGAGAAGAAAGAACCAAGGATGGAAGATAAGACCAAAGAGAAAAACAGGGTGACACATAAGGAAACGTAAGGAGAAAGGTCAAGATTATGTTACTCCTGTAGAGGACAAATATTAGAATTTAACGACAGACTAAAGATGACATCATTCAAAGTGACAAGAATATCCACATCTGGAGTAATAATTTTAAGTTTGTAAAGGCACACTTTTTTTTTTACTTTCTTGATTTTAATCTTTAATCCACAACTTGACACCACCAAAAAAAACGTTTAAATAAAAATAAATAAATAGTCAAAGATGAATTTCATAATGTGTAAATCATGAATCCCTTTTTATTCAGCTCTTTACATTTTATTCCATGCTCAGAAAATATTTAGGCCTCCAAGTGCCATCATATTTACCAGAGATTCACTAAAGTCCTTTCCTGAACATGAATGCAAACATTAAACATTTCAAATCCATTTAATTAAATCTGTCTCACTAAAAAGATGATTTTCTAATTTATTTATTAACCTTTGTTTAACCAGGCAGATATCACTGTGATCACAAATCTCTTTTGCAAAGGACGCCTGGGCCTGAAGGCAACATGCATGTTCTTGGGACTGTGAGAGAAAACCAGTGCAACCATGAGAAGAACATCCACACAGAAAGATGGTGTCCCCCTCAGTCCAACTCGGGGATTGAACCCTGGACCTTCTTGCTGTGAGGCAACGGCGCCACTATGCAGTCGTTAAAACCAACTCGTGGTACATTGATGAGCAAAAGAGCAGAAATCTAACCAAGCAGAGTCGTAAACAGTTAGTTTACTTTATGTGAAACGTCTCGTTCTGTAATGTGGCAAATACCAAAGAAACATCAGCAAAACTTTCCACAAAAGTGATCAAGTCTGCTCTGGATGGTTCTGACCTCGTGCCAGGATCACATTTACACAGCAGCGAGTGATATTGACTCATTTGGTTAGCCTCCGACAGACGCACAGGAAATAACCGTCTGCTGTTTGACTTGGCATCGCAATGCCTTCCTTCAAAGAAGAGTAGATAATCCGTAAGTGTTCTCGCTTGATGGAGATTCCCTGACCTTTCTAGACATTTTAGACTTGAGCACACACAAACACTTTAGCCAATCTCTGTTCCACACCTTCACTTAAAGCATTTTTCAGACCTCTTAGTCCTTTCCTCCCTGCATTGAGCATCATTGATACAGTCATTTAGTGCACTAATACATCAGTGTGGTCAGTGCTGTTACATTATGCATCAGTTGGGGTCAGTGCACAGTGAACTGTGCTGGTCTTCACTCTAACCACACATTGTAAAGACATTATCTATTTTCCACAGAAAACACTGACACAGTAATGGGTAGGGATGCCCTAATTAAGACTTTTTTGTTCTCATAATACCTGGTCTACTTATTTTAGATGAAGTATCTGCCAAGACTGATTCTCAATCTGACACAGTTTTAAACTACACTCCATAATTACAATATGACCAATAAACGTATTTCCATGCGTATGTCCCACTGTAGCTCTACATTGCTTTGCTAATGGTTTTTCTTATGTTCAAAGAATGCTATGGTATTCATTTCACACTTCAATGTGGTTTAGTAAAATAAACAGAAATAAATTTTTACTCTGAAAAATCTGTGCAAGTTGTAAATTATTGTCTTTAAACTTCATTTTACACCACATGAATTTAACTGTGAAGTGAATGTGAAGGAAAACTATTAAAAGGTTTTTACAACAGATTAGTGTAACCTGCTTCTTTGGATCATGCCTATACCTACTCAATAGAACTTGTGAATTACTTGTTTTATTAATACAGTATAAGCAGGGCTTAATTTGAGCCATATTCTTCTGGAACACAATCTGGGAACTCTTATTTTGACAGGGTGCATTCCAGTAACTGTTTGCTTGGATCCGGTAACTCTCAGGCTTACCAATAATGAAGTTATGAACAAATATGACTGCCTTGAACAAATACAACCTGTACTGGATACATAATCTGAAAATAGTTAGATAAACACTCATTTTAAACACAACAAACACTTACGAGCTTCCTTATAACATATAAGAGCTCCTCGCTTTCAAGTAAGCATTTCAGCTTCTGCCCTTAAGAAAAAAAAATCTGCCCTTAAAAAATACAGTCAAGAGCAATTTAATTAAAAACATAAAATTATAATTAAACAGCACAACTAAAGTGCAAATCAGCATAGTTTAAGTGGATCATTAATAAAATTTTGATTTATTAAAAATACAAGAAATGTTTGATAGGTAATCACGTGGTGTATGTCATGTATCAAAACAATGGCACCAATTTGTCAAAATAACACCAATCAAAATGTCAAAAAGACAGTCCAATTAAAAAAAAAAAATGAACAGGGCGGGGTGGGGGGGGGGTGGGGGGGGGGTGTCCAATTCATGGTGTCCAACACAGTCCAATTTACATTTATTTTTTTTTAAACTCTCCTCTTTATACAACCAAACAACCAAGAATTGAAGCACATGAAGGCAGTGGCAATGGAGATACTGGAACAAGTGTGAAGATGCTTGAGAAAGGCAGAACGTGCTCTATTCACACAAGGAGAGCTGTTGGTCAGGCTATACTGAAATGGTTATTGTATCGTGTTCACAAGTTTACAAATGTAGGTAAATGTAGATGTTTAACAACCTGTTAAAATACACCAGAATGCAGGAAATGGTACTTTATTCAAAATAGTCTGGGAAAGGACCTCACCCCCACACCACCCATACACAGCCATTTTCATTCTGGCATTGTTTGTTTTACAAATTAAGCACCAACAATAAGGATAATTAGTGTTTTTTTTTTTTTTTTTTTTTTTTTTTTTTTTTTTTTTTTTTTTTTTTTTTTTTTTTTTTTTTTGTACATTAACAGTGATATACAAATATAAAGTGGTATTAAAATAGGTTCTAGTATGTTCACTGTGTTAATTTGATAGCCATTTGCTAATTACTCTAAACTGAAAGCACTGTTGTGGCTGACATCAGGCAAGGCAAGCAGAGAGTAAAGGTGTTCATTCATTCAATGACATCAGATCAGGATATCTTTGAGAACTTTAAAAAAAGATGCAAAGCTTTGTCAGTATATCTAAAGGATCAGTGTAAATAGTTAAACACAAGCATTACACTCATAAATGCAGAGGTGGAATCCCAGATATATAGGTAGTAATTGTTCAAGAAGCTGACAGCTTAAAATGATTATTCCAAAATGAGGTGAAAAGAATAAAACAAGGATGTAAAGAAGTGCTCAAATGTTGGGAAAATATGATTAAACAATAAAACAGAAAATGCAGTTGATGCACATTTACTTCTTGACTTAAATTTATGAAACTCACTGCAACAGTTTAGTTTACCAACTAACTGGATTCACATTTAACAAAAAAATAAAAATAAAAACGTGCAACCCTTTTCATGTTACTGTGATTAAATAGGAGCTTGACTCAGAGCAAGTGCTTATAATTTCATCTGCATAAAGAACCTTCAATTTCCCTCATGGCACACCTGGCCCACATTACTATGCTTTATGTAGTATGACACTTTACCAATTAAGTGCACTTTAACTCTCATTAACAGTGTGCATTTGTTTAGCATGTAAAAAAAAAAAAAACATGCACACATATGTACAGCCACACATTACTCTTAAACACCCAGTAAAACCCCATTATCTGTCAACCACAAAAAACATCCGAGTCATAAAGTAAAAAAAAAAAAAAACTCTTTCAAGCTTGTTAGCTATTCACCACAGGGCAAAGCACTTTACTGGTGCTTTACTGTTAACCACAGTTGCTAAAGCACTTTACCTACTTACCACAATTTGTATGTGTGCACATATGTTTGTATCTCTCTTCAGTGTGTCCCATGCCTCCATGTGCATGTGCATTTTGGACTTTACCGAGCATGTGTGTGATCATGTCTTACAGTTTCCTGGCTTTCTCTGTATATACATGTAATATGACACTTTAATGAAAGGAAGAGAGAGACAAAGATGAAAGAGTAAGAAGCACTAGAGAGGTTAGACCACAGAGATGAACGATACTGAGTGAATAAGAGATTTAAAGAAAAATGCAGACTATGAAATGCATAAATATCTAATTTTAAACCACAAAGTCAAACTAGACTCATCACAAGATAGTAATTCACTGGAACAAAACAGCAAATAATAATAATGATAAATGAGTAACATCAATTTGGTGGGTCAGGGCCTTCGAAGAAACAAAAAGACCGAATAAAGCGACAACACAAAAAGCTGAAAATACGGAGACAATAAAGTCTAATAATATTCAAATAAGCAGAAGAAGAAAACAGACAAAGCAAAAGAAGAAGTGAAACATCGAGTTAACAGTGAAGATCAAAGAGAAAAACTGCGACGGGGCGGCAGCAGTACATCTTGATCAACAGATGACTGATCATATCAGGGCTGGCCATCTTTCACCAGCCGCTGCTTGACGACACCACATGACCCCCCTTGTACACACACACACACACACACATAAACTTACACAAGCACACTTTGCACACACATTCATTTCCCCCGACGTACCCTGAGGCGGGAGCATCAATAACGAATGGCCTGGCCAGGGGCCTCCGCTCACACACACACACACACCTACACACTTTCATTCACTCAAATACACACAAGCACAAATACACCCCACATGTGACACATTCACATATTCATGCATGCATTCAAACACGACCACAGACACACACAAGATGGTAAGGTTAGTGGTGAATAACAGGGGAAAACATTGGACACACACACACACACATGCACGTGCACACACAAGTGCAATATGGCTCTGTGCCCTCAGGCTTGAGGTCGTACCCCCTGCCCAGTACCCCATGTCCTCTGCTGCCCTGCTGCAGTTCCTCTGTGTTTACTGATAGCAACAAAATGACAAAGAAAGGCAAGAAAGTTAGATTTATATAAGTTCAAACATATACATGGTGCATGAAAGAGCAGATCAAAGAAACAAAAATGAAATAATAATAATAATAATAAAAAATAAATAAAAGCAGAAAAAAACAATTGAGCCAAAGAAGACAAGGTTTCTTGGGATTAGCCCTGTCATGATAAATTTTGCTGGGCGATTAATTGTCTCAGAAATCATTGCAATAAACGATAATATTGTTTGATATTTGACAATTATTTTCAAATTTAAGAAGAAAAGTTTAATTTGTTTTATGTGTAGTACATGTTTTTTTACCACTGGATGGCAGTATAAAACTGTTTGAACCGAAGGATGGATAGTGAGGGGGCGAGCAGCGTGTCTCTAAGAAAAATGGGAGGGAGGCCCCTTGATGTGACATGGGCCGTCTCTTTTCGGTTCTCAAAATGGCATACGCTCAGTGTGGTTTGAGCTCTTTAGCATAGCATTTTTCACACAAAGCTTTAAATAAATAACTTTTTGAAAAATTTGTATTTCTTAGCTTCTTTTTTATCAGAGAAAAACAACTTTTTACATGAAGGCACAAATTTTAACCGTGAATTTTGGCGCTTCGACAAGACAGGGGTTTGTTCGCCGAGGTCAGCCTGTTAGCTTAGCTCGTAGCTTAGCTTCTCAGCTTAGCTGCTTTTAGCGAAGAGAGGAGAGAAAACGATAAAGCTGATAAATGAAAAATGAGGTTGATAATTTTAATTCATCATGCAATTAATTGATTTATCGTTTATCACGAGAAGCCTACTTGGCATGTTTTTGTAAATACTGTATAAAATTTTAAAATCTACGAGGCAAGGCGACTATTAAAAATACAATTAAACCAGCCATTTCTTTGTATACATTTGTCATGTAAAAACATATTTGCATTATTTTTCATAAAACAAAATGACCTAAAATTAGCTAAAACTGAGAATTTATTACAAGCAGTCACAGCTGCAGTGAATAATATTAAATTGGCAACCTTTTCCTATTTAAAAAAGACTGATTTTAAAAGTATTTTACACAAAATGACCCGCACATGAAATAAAAGTGAAGCTTCAAAAATATCTGTATCAGTAAATCAATTTAGATTTTACTCAAATTCAAATCCCCGTAATGAATTCCCAGTTCATGCATATCAATAATGAACTGAGGGCAGACTGCAAAAGAGAGGCAAGAGCTGGAAGTGGGATTAAAAGCAGAACAAAAGAACGTATTGAAAGAGCATGAGATGAGATGAGGTCACGAGGTGGAAAGACGGTGGCGTTGTGTTTCCTGCCTTATGTCTGACAACTCCTAAGTGTAATGGGGGTGTACTTTAACACCTGAGTCCACATACGAACACACATCCATGTGGATCTGTTCCGTTGCTCTCTTTCATCTTTCAGTTGCATCAAAGACTTTGTCTCTTTAATTTAATTCTTTTTTCCCCCAATTCATTCTTCTGATATTATTAAACACACACACCTGGTGTTCAATTGTAGGAGGCTACGCGTGGCTTCTGTTCGTCCAACATCAGATTATTGAGCATGCTTCAGGACGCCCAAGATGAGTTCTTCTCAGTGTGCATCCAATCATCTCACATCTTCTTTTTGCATTGATGCATGGCTGAAGTCCACTTCACTCGCGTTGTAGTTACTGACCCTGTGCTTCAGAGCAATAGGAATTGTTCAGGGTGTACCCCCCCTCTCCCCCAACTGCTGGATATGGGCACCACCAGCTTCCTGCAACCTAGATATAGTAGGTAAGGAAAACTTATGAATGTATCGTTTTATATTCAAGCCTTTCAATAGTTTTATAACTGTTGGTATAGAATAATAGTTTGTTTTGGTCTTGCAATAAATTTCCCAGAGGTTTATTATTTTTAATTAAAGTTCTACATCCATTAGTTTTTCCACCCACTTATTTCTTTAACAGTCATGGTCACTGGGCAAAAAGTAAGATGTAAATGTACCACCTTTATGATCTCTCCAATTTCAGCAAATACTTTTACACCTTCTCACTTATTCATATACTCCATGTGCTTTTATCTCTATAGCTTTACACATTATATTACACTTTTCTTACTCTAAATTTTACAGACGGCTGAGACGAGCTGGTCTGAGAATCTCAGTCCTCACCTCATTCTACAGGTGTGCAGTGGAGAGCATCCTGTGCTCCAGCATCAACGTGTGGCATGGAGGCT